>JAPKLW010006101.1:0-18405 GCA_026898455.1 Plectranthus barbatus | reverse complement strand
AATCAAATTTTAGTTAAAAACTGAAAAATAATTACTAAAAAATATTAAATATCCTAATTGAGTGGGATGAACCCTATAGTTGAACTTATAAAAAATTAACAAACTATAATAAATTAAGATAATAATAAAATATTAAATAAAAACAATTTTTTAATAGTGGAAGAGTGAGCAACACAAAATTTGGGATTTAAGAAAATTAGATAAAATTAAAATTAAAATGATTAAAATAATATTAATATAAATTGAAAAAACTAAAATTAAATTTATTATGAAAAAAATAGAGAGAGAAAAAGGAAAGGTGCTAGAGCCGCCAATCCATCCCATTTTTTTAATAAAAAATAAAATTTTAAATAAAAAATAACTTTTTTAATAGTGGAACAGGGAATGAAACACAAAATGGGACAGATGATCTTATGCCAAATCTAACAGAACCTTGAATGGCTTTGGCTTCTGCTATGGCAGAATCTCTCCGATTCACAACCCGCTCGAGGTCCTCCACCTTTTCCGACAAGGCGGCAACGCGAGAATTCGTAGATTCGACCAAGTTGCTTGCAGTTTCCAGCGCACCACACAGCTACATTTCAGTTAAAAAGGAAAGCATCAGCACGTCACGTCAACTAGAAAGAGAAGGATATGACAACATTCTGAAGGTTGTTTTTATTGTGGCAATACTGTCGTAGAATCTTTGTTTCTTGTTGACATTGTTGGGTGAGCAAAGCTGTAATGCATTAATGGGCGAGTAAGTGAAAGAAAATTGTGCATAGAGATAATGCGAGGAGATTCACTCTTTAGCTTCTATCCGGCCAAACCTTTTCGTTTTTGCTATTAGTATTCTAGTTTCTGAAGTGGCAGTTGAAATTGCAGTTCTAAAATCTCTATGAATAATGCCTTTCTGCAAAGGGATGTTGCAGGCACAATTTTGTGATCGAAATCTTCTGATTATATTCTCTCTGCATGAACTTCACCAGCACGTCTTTTTCATTATTCTTAACCTTTTTTGTATAGCTCCTTCTTGCTTTTGTCATGTTAAGGTTTTAGTGGTAATCGATGTTGGTAGCGGCGCAGAGAGGGTGAGAGGATATTGGTATTGGAGGAGAAGAAGACGGCCATAATATTTTTGTCAATTTTCTGACTGCATAATTTTAGATTTTGTTAAATTAGGTTGTGATATGAGTTGCAGTTTTAACCATGTAGATGTTACATTATTTATATGATAGTTCATGCATTATGTATTCTTTATCTACTACATTATCTTTTATAGCGTGTTTTCTTTTATTTTTTAAATGACTCCAGATTTTGTTATAATATTGAAATTGTAAACAAATAATACACCATATTTGTCGTAGATAATATAACATTCAAAACTTAAGTAATGTTTCAAGTTGTCTATTATTTTTAGGGGTGTAAATGAACCAAACTGTTCGTGAGCTACTTGGATCTCGACTCGATAAAAGCTCGTTTAAGTTTGTTTAGTAAAGCTCGTTTATTAAACAAACCAAACTTGAGCATCATAGTATTCGACTCGTGAGCTCGTGAGCAGGCTCGTTAGCTAAAATTGGTAAGAAATATAAAATAATTACTTTTATGAAAATAATATTTTCATGATTTAAGAGTAACAATAATGATAAATCTTTTTAATAATGAAAATTTTAAGAATTTGAGCATGAATATGATATCGATTTTGTAATAAATAACTTTTTTCTTCAAAATAATAATGATAATTTAAAATATATTCTAAATTTAGAAAGTTCGTTTAGGTTCGATTAAAGCTCGATAAAGTTCGTGAACATCAAAGCATTCAATAAAAAAGTTCGAAGCTCGACTCGAAACTAAACGAGTCAAATTTGAGCACGACACTACTCGACTCGACTCGGTTCGATTACACCCCTAATTATTTTGCAAACATTATGTACTTGTATCAAGGACCAAAATGAGCTGAGAAGAAAATATGCAACACATTCCATAACGTGCCATTCGATTGACAGATAATGTACGAATAATATCACTTATAATGTACCATTAAGAAAAAATAATGATATAATACATTTGAATATATCATACATTATCCTTTGTATTATGTTACATTATTTAGCTGTAACTATTACATTATTTAGTTTTACTACGATTATAAAATTCCGAACATATGTAATAGGATTTCGTTTGAAAGATAATTAAATTAGCTTTAATTTGATATATAATACGTAAATAAATAATTTAAATTGAGTGAGTTATGATTATTTAAAGTTTTATACAATTTTTAGAGAGAGAAAAATGAAATTTAGGGGATATGAATCCTATTTTTCGTAATTTGAAACCATAAATTTGAAAAAGACAGTTTACCCAATAATGTACCAAATATTGAAACATAATGAACCAAAATTCTCAGTTTCCAGATTTAATCTTACACGTCCAATTTTGATTTGAATGACTGAATTTTGGCCTCATATAACATAGGGGATATATATATATATATATATATCTTGAAAATGTGAACTTGCCAAATAATATTAATAATGTTAAATTGATTAGACCAGATTACAGATACATAGGATTGTGTATAAACAGTAATTCATTAAGATTGGTGCGCGTTGAGAAGATGTTTAAAAGCATGATGTTATATGCTAATAATATTTATTTGTTTCGATGCCTGAGAATACATGAATGTGATGATACATATCAAGTGTGATACACATTGCTTAAAAGTACATCATTATTGATAATCAGATGACATTTTTATTGAACATAGAAATACTATATGAAAGCATGTTAGCTTTTACGAGAACATAGATGGATGGTGAAATTAGGCTTTGTTAATATCCAATTGGAACCATTCGGATAAACATAATATATATTATGCTTAATGACAAAGAATTGCTATTGTCTCAACTTCTCATGATGAACGTAAGGATATGATAACGATAGTCTCGACGATAAAAGTGGGATATTGGGAACTATTCTGCGACGGGTCCAATGAGACTATATATTAAAAGTGATATACAAGATAGTTAAAATGACTATAAAAAGAAAATAATAGATGCTTCAGGAATTGTATATCACTGTATGTGGTGATGTGAATTAAAGACTTAAACAATCGTTGAAAGATAAGATCCGACTTAATAACCTACTAGATGAACTTTGTAAGAAAGATGGAAATTATAGAATTTAGGTAAATTCCTATTAATATGTATTGATGGGACGAACAATTGATATGTGGTATTGACATTATATTAACAATGACAATTGCAATAATTAACTAATTTTTTTGTATAACTTAGGTATATTATGGAAATATTATATAAAATACCAGAATTTATTTTTTATTTATAAAAAATTAAACACGACATATCTCGAATATGCTATATACAATTTTGTTGCAGAACAAATAAACAGTAGATACTATTTAGGATAAGAAAATCTAAAAGAGTTAGTTATATTCACTATTCATTAACTCAGTATAAGGACTTTTGATTTGAACGCTTCGTATTAATTAGTGAGATGTTCTTAAATACCTTAAAATATAAACGTAAATATCATAAATAAGTGACGAGTCGAAGTTGAAGAGCATCATTTCCATAGCTCCGTTGTTCCTCCCGTATCCTTTTGGTATCCTTTTGGCTTACTCTGCAAGAGATCCCGTCAGAGAGTAAGACTTAATCTCAATCATTTCAAGCGTCGAAATTTCCCCAAAACCTTCTGGAATCTCATCCAAATTCGTACAATGATGCAGCAGCAGAAATCTGAGTCGAGGGAAGTGGTCACTTTCACTAATCCAATGCTGAAGCTCCGAATCTTCGATGAGCAGAAATTGTAGCTCAGGAAATTCTCCTTGAGATGTTTCCCATGTGCTGCCTGTGCAGGCGAGTCTTCTTAGTTTAAGCACTTGAAGATTTGGCAACGAACCAATGACACTCATCTCACTCCAGGGAATCCACATCTCGCACAAATTCAGCTTTCTCAGAGTCAATGGAAAATAAATATTTTCTATTCGCCAATCACCATTGCGTAATTCCAGATTCTCAAGTTGATGCAGGTGCACCAAGTTGTTGAGGTGAGCACTATAACCATAGGAAGAGCAATGAAGTCCTAATTTTTTAATATTAGGCATCTTTTCCAGGATCCCTTCCACACACACATCATGTAACACAAAGGAAAGTGTTTGCAGATTTTCCAGAGTGGAAGTGATGGCATGTTTGGGACGGGGAAACCTAAACCTACCGTAGCATATGAGATGTCTCAACTGCGGCAGCATCCAAATCTCCTGAGGCAAATACTCGAAATGGAAATCGAATGCAGACATACTTACATCAATGACTAAGGTTTGAAGACTCTGAAGCTTTGATATTGCTTTAGGAATGGTGAAACCAAACCTGAAGTGGAGGGCTAGATATCTTAAATGAATTAGTTCAACTATTTCATGAGATAGTGACTGGATTTTCACATTTTCTGCATCCAACACCCTGAGAGATCTAACACTCTTCAAGAACATCTTTCCAAATTCTTTTGGAGGATCCTCATACATATAATTAGGGAAGCACATAATAGTTTGGAGGGTTGGGCAATAAGCTCTAGAAAGGTTCATTAGCATCAAATACTTGACACTTAAGCGATGCTGATCTTTTATGTTTGCTATGAAACGCTGCTCCCCTTCAAAGTTTCTATCAATCAGATTCAGAAAAAAATTCATCTCCTGTGCTTTTCTTATGCACAAGTCCCGGATGAGATCATGGAGGCTGCAACTTTTGATTTTGCCATTGTATTTCCTTCTTGTGACCAAAACAAGATTTCTATTGGCCAGATCCTCCAGACACTCTTCTGTCTGATCTTCCAAACTCTTTGATGATCCTTCTGAGTGTCTCATGAAATCCTCAGCAACCCATAATCTGACCAATTTGGAGGCACGAATATCATGATCTTCTGGGAAACCTCCCATGTACAAGAAACAAGACATCAAATGACGAGGCAAATGGGTATAACTCATAGACAGTATCTCACCAAACCTCCCATCATCTTCTGTCGCAAAAATTGAACTTACATTCTCTGAGATTGTCCACCATGAATCTGGCTTCGCCTCGACTATTGATAGGATTCCTGCAATCACCACAACTGCAAGGGGCAGTCCTCCACAACTTTTTGCAATCTTCTTTCCAATTTCCTCCAACTGCGGAGAGCAATGGTCGTCGCCAAACACCCTCTGTCTAATCAACTCCCAACTTTCTTCATCACTCATGAAGCGCATCTGGTGAAGAGGGCTTTGGGAATCGAAATAAACAGCCACATCAGACAACCTTGTTGTTAAGATTATTCGACTTCCATTGTGGTCTTCAGGGCATATATGTCTTAAATCATCCCAAGTTTCTTTACACCACACATCATCCATCACAATAAGATATCTTCTACCATTTAAACCTTTGTATACTGTTACTTCATCTCTCTGCCCAGATTTCTCCTCAACAAAATCTTTCATCGAATCCATGAGGCCTGAAACAATTTTTTGTGTGCTGTAATCTTGGGACTCTGTGATCCAAGCACGAATATCAAAATAATGGGTTGTCAAAGGATCGTTAAAAACATTTCTAGCCAGGGTAGTTTTTCCAATGCCTCCCATCCCAACAATTGGGATGAATTGGAGTTTGGGCGATCCCCCACAAAGTCGAGACTTAATTGCTAGCAAATCATCACCCAAACTAATAGTAGAATTAGACGGCGAGGTTTTTGATGAAGGATCACTTACTTGCAAGTCGGCGGTGGGGGATCTCACCATCTGCATTTCAATCACCGCTTCGGTTATTGCCGGAGATGACGGGTTTGCTGAAAGAGAAGTAGCGACGTCGCCAATCGTGTCCGTTTCTTTTAGCTCCCCCGCTATTGAATCAATCTCTTGTCTTATTTTTTGTAGCTGCTGGTTGAAATTAATCTTGCGCTTACTAAACATGGCTAGTAAGCATAGACTCTTGCTCCATCTAAAACGAGATCGATTTTCTCCAAAATGAACTGCTCAATAACATTTTTTGCTTCACGTGCTAAATCCGTGAGTCTACTGTCGGGAAAATTGGGCTTCGCCAAGCAAATTGTTGAATGAAAAAGAACTTGGTTATAGATAGATGTAATTTGCTCATTTTGATGAGGAGAAATGGAACTCGGATCTTGGTTGAGGGTGATCTCTTCGGCGGAAAGATCTGAGAAAAAGTTGGTAGTATGCGTTTCTAGCCAAAATTTCACCCGACTTTCTTTATTTATACTAATAATTTTAAATAAAAATATGATTTTCGTTTATTTTCTTTTGTAAGGGGTTGGTGGAAAGCAGAAAATGTTAGCTGTATTCGCATATAGGAACGCCGCAACTTTGGCGGACAAAGTTTTTCGGGTGATTCTAAATGCAGCCACAATTTTGCTAAACGCAGCCCCCTAAAAAGATAAAATTTTAAGTTATTATATTAAATTACAAATTTATTCTTGTAGCCCCAAATTAAAATTGTAATTAATATAATAAAATAAATTTAAAATATGTAACCCCCATCTCCTATCTCAATCTACATAATATAAAAATTAAAACCCTCAAGCACATATACAATCTCATCTCTATCTTACAGTCGAGCTTTCTTCCAGAGGATGAAAACTACACGCAAGTTTGAGATTCTTGAAAACTGTTACATTATCTTTGATTTCTTGTTTTTGGTTGGTTTGCTGAGTTTGAGTTTCTTCCTGACCATAATCAATGTTTTTTCTACAGAGGTATCCTTCCAGCAGTCCATCTCATAGGCGATCATATCCTGGTTGGGGTGAGTTTCAAATACCTATTATTGGCCTGGCTTATGTCATCTCTTCAAATTCAATGATTTCTTCTCTAATATGGCTAGAAAATGCATAATCACTGTATCAACGTTGTTCGTGGTCATGCAGATCTTCTACTTCATCGGGTTCGGGCTTTTCTGCCTCGAGTTAGTTCTCAGCATTTGGGTCCTATATATCTTTCTTTACTAAATCCATGTGAGCAGATCCCATATGCAATAGTTTCCACTTCCTAATCCCTTCTCATTATACAACAAGTATACATGTATTTCCGAGGCAGCGACAAAGCAGCAGAGATGAAGCGCGAAGCTGCTCGTGGAGCGTTACGAACAACTATTTAATCCATGTGTTGTAAATCGTGTTTTGAGGTTATGGTGAGATGATGACTTTGAGGGAATTACTAGAAAAAAAATAAAAAAAATATAGGAATTGCATCTGCTCAATTGACTTCAAATATTCGTAGATTGTTTGTTTGTTTGTAAATTCATTGTTTGACATCTGCTTCATAACAGTTCACACGTTCCTACTGTGTATATCTGCTTTATGGTTTTGATTTTTATATT
This sequence comes from Plectranthus barbatus, assembly GCA_026898455.1. Taxonomy (NCBI): domain Eukaryota; kingdom Viridiplantae; phylum Streptophyta; class Magnoliopsida; order Lamiales; family Lamiaceae; genus Plectranthus; species Plectranthus barbatus. The sequence continues at coordinate 11,053 of JAPKLW010006101.1, read as the reverse complement.
ATGTAGATTGAGATGGGGGCTACATATTTTAAATTTATTTTAATTACAATTTTAATTTGGGGGCTACAAGGATAAATTTGTAATTTTATATAATAATTTAAAATTTTAGTTTTTTAGGGAGCTGCGTTAAGCAAAATTGTGGCTGCATTTAGAATCAGCCAAGTTTTTCTCTATAAAAAGAATGGCCCCACCACGAACTCAATTAATTTCTCATATTGGATAAGATAGAGTTTTATTGAGAAAAATTTTGCACTAGTCCATTTCACAATCACATATAATGATTTTAGCCTATTTTAATAAGTGGAAATATTTTTAAATACTTATTTTTATATAATACATATAATAAATACCCACTTTTTATAACACATATCAAAAATATTCAAAAGTACAATTTTCTGCAAAAATCAGACACTCAGGTGTAATTTTTTAAAACAAAAATGAATTTTGAATATAAATCTAATTATTATATTATTTTTCTATTTTTTCTCCACACGTGATTAAAAAAAATAAAATTTAAACTTAAAGAAAATAAGTGTTCGATTCTGACCGGAACCGACCCGATTCAGACCCGAAACAGACCCAATATAATTTTTTTTATATTGGGTCTGTTCCGGGTCTGATCGGAACTGACCCGATTCAGACCTGGAACAGACCCAAAATAAAAAAAATAAAAAATTATATTGGGTTTGTTCCGGGTCTGACCGAAACTGACCCGATTCAGACCTGGAACAGACCCAATATTAAAAAAATTATAATTTTTTTTATATTGGGTCTATTTCGGGTCTGACCGGAACTGACCCGATTCAGACCTGTTTCTTTTTATAATTCTTTTTTTTAATATTGGGTCTATTCCAGGTCTGAATCGGGTCAGTTCCGGTTAGACCCGGAACAGACCCAATATAAAAAAAAATTTATATTGGCTCTGTTCCAGGTCTGCATCGGGTCAGTTCCGGTCAGACCCGGAACTGATCCAATTTAAAAATATTATAATTTTTTTTTATATTGGGTCTGTTCCAGGTCTGAATCGGGTCTGAATCAGATCGATTTCGGTCAGAATCGAACACTTATTTTCTTTAAGTTTAAATTTTATGTTTTTTAATCACATGTGGAGAAAAAATAGAAAAATAATATAATAATTAGATTTATATACAAAATTCATTTTTGTTTTAAAAAAGTACACCTGAATGTGTGGTTTTTGCAGAAAATTGTACTTTTGGGTATTTTTTATGTGTTATAAGAAGTGGGTATTTTTTATATGTGTTATAGTGTAAATGGGTATTTTTTATTTTCAACTCTTTTAATAATGTAATGTTGAGGTTCGTTTCATACGAATACGGACCCCAAGAACTATAGATCCAAGTGACACAGAATAGTAGGGGTGAACAAGAAACCAAAAAAATCGAAAATCGAACCGAATCAAAAAAACATTTGTTTATTTTGGTTCGATTATTTTGATTTTCGGTTCGGATATTTTTTTTTTCAATATTTCGATGTTTGATTTTCGATTCGGTTATTTTTTTTGACCAAAATAATCGAATAATCAAATTTATATATATTATTAATAAATATGTAATATATATTTAATTTAATATATAAACATATATTTTAATATATATTAAAAAATATATTATATAAGTATATTTTTAATATATATAATTATTATTTTTTATTTTAATTTTTATAAATTTATATTAAAATTCGATTCGATTATTTATGAAATTCGGTTCGGTTCGGTTACCTCAAATATAAATTCAATTATTTTACAGAGCAAAACCGAACCGAAAAATCGAATACTCACCCCTAGAGAATAGTGGGTTAATATTTGGCCAAACTATCGACCTTTTTTCAATTCTAGTAAGAAATATACCTATTCTCTAGTTTTTGTCCAAACTTTTCAAAATCATTTAAATCTAGACTGTAAAATTTTTCCGGCATCGAAATGCTGACTGGGCTACCGAAAATCCTAGTCATATTAAAAAAATATCAATTAAATCCACTTCATAATAATAAATTCCACCTCATAATAAATAATAATTATTTTATATATCATATTATTAACTAAAATAATGAAAATCATTTAAACCCTTCTTCCAAAATCGTTCGTCCCCCTCCCTTCTTCCAAAATCGTTCGTCCCCCTCCCTCCAAAATCGTTCGTCCCCCTCCCTCTAGTCATAAACGGCATTTGGGCTGAAGCAAACGACGGACGGCGAACGAACGACTGAAGAATCGACGAACGGCGGCGAAGACCCAGGCTCGGCGGCGAAGAACCCTGTACGGTGAGTAAGTAATGTTGTGCTTGAATTGGGGTGGTTTCGTGGGATTAGAGTGATTTGTGTTGGGAGATTGAAATTTCCTAGATTGTGCCTGAACGTGTGCTTGAAATTTCCCAGATTGTGTTGGGAGATTGTTGTAATTGAAATTGAATGATTGAAAACCATATATGAACGTTGTTGGCACCTTCCATTCAAAAGCACTGCACCAAAACTCAGATTTTAAACAAACTATACTAAAATGGAAAACGATACTCACACAAAGTGTTCTATAGCATTGCTTTTTTCCTCATCGGCAACACAGATATATGTTATGACTTATTTCATCTCTCTCTTTTCTTCATCTCTCTCTAAACTGCTGGGAAAAGATTTCATTATTCTTCGGATATGTGTGATGGAGCAATTTTTATGAATGGCTTGTTGAGGGCGATCTTCTCCACTGTTTGAAGTTCTATTTTCCAGTTCAGAGGTGGAGGGGTGGGGTATTGTTGTTGCCTTGGTGGTTTGCCTTGTTGTATGTGGTATTGATGTTGGTTTGCCTTGGTTTGCCTGGTAGATGTCATTTGAATCTAATCAAAGCTTCAATATCAATTGCCGACATGGACGCCAATGTCATTTACTTACATCTTTCACGCTAAAGAATCCAGGCCATAGATTCTTCTGTTGCCCTTTTTCACAACAGGATGACGACTGTGAGTTCTTTAAATGGTACGATGAACCATATACCGGAAGAGTTAGAGATGTTCTTATTGAATTAATTTCAAGGAAGAGAAATGTGGAAGAAAAGCTTCAACTGACTCGAAAAGAGCTTGATGATGGAATTAATTTTCAAAGGGAGAGTGAGAAGTTGAAGCAAGAATTAAGAGCATTGAAGATGAAGTTTATTTTGCTCGTTATATTTCTTTGTTTTGTTTTGGTCTATGTAATTATTTCCTAGACTAGATGTATCTTGAGGATTCACATCTATGAATTGAGACTATTTATTGCATTTTATATTCAGATGTATCTTAGGGATTCACATGTTATATTTTGGTCTATGTAATTATTTCCTACACTAATGCTAATATTGGAGTTCACAAAGCAAATACATTGAAAATAAAGAAGTGGCCTTTTTGGTGTAATCGGCCAGTCTAAAGGGCCACCTATTGGGGTCAATGCATGCTTGTACGTTTCAATAGCATTTAGCATGATAGAAGCTATCAACATATGCAGCAGGGTCATCTCTTACATGAAAAATGCAAACAAGAGCATGCACACAAGGGATTCCAGTCAATATCCACCATCTACAGCTGCATTTTCTACTGTTCAAATCCACAATAGAAACATCACCCTTTTGCATCAAATTATGTACTTCATACTTGCTATCGATAGAAAGAATTAGCTCATAATTTTTCACATGTAACTGAATCTTCTGGAGTTTCTTCCTAATATTAGGACACAAGATGTCTACACAATTAATCAAGCTTTTCGAAATCTCATACATTCTCCTCATCAAATGCTGCCTAATATTCTCCAACATGTCAATTAGTGGTTGGTCCCTAAAGTTCAATATGTAACTATTGAATGTCTCACAGATATTATTATCTACCATATCAGTCTTAGGATGTAGGGATACCAATGACTTACAAAAGGCTTGAGGATGTCTGGAAAAAAAGTCATCATAGGCAACAATCGACTCATCCTTCATCTCACCCATTTTAAGTTGAAATTGGGTTTCCGAAGTGCACATGACTGATTGCCAGAACAACAATTTGAACTTCGGACCATTGTGATTTTTTTTCCAATTAGCGTAGACATGTCTTGCACAATGTCTATGTTCTGCATTTGGTGCCAACTTCTGAATCCCATTTATGAGGCCCTGCAAGTTAAAAATTAATTAAAAGAACTTATATATTAGAATTGAATTAAAAGAATTAAAAATAATAGGAATTAAATATGCTATAAAATCTACCTTTTGTTTGCCGCTCATAAAACTCCAACCATTGCCATCAGTTATGTTGAATTCTTGGAAGAGAATATCAAAAAACCATGTCCATGTATCTTCATTTTCTTTCTCAACTACAGCCCATGCTACATGATACATCTTGTTATTGCAATCTTTACCAACAACACTTAAAATTGTTCCTCCAAGTACTGTTTTTAAAAAGCAAGCATCAAAACCAATAATCTTTCTGCATCCTATCATGAAACCATACTTTAAGGTTGAAAACCCAATATATATCCTTTGTAAAATAGGTCTATCTCTTTCATCCAGATAAGTCTTCAATTCAAACCTCCCTGATCTGTCCATTTGCTTTAAATAGGAAACATATGATCTCAACTTACTATAATGGCTCTCATAAGACCCTCTCAGCTTCTCAATTGCTTTTGCCTTAGCTCTATAGCAAGTGCTTGAAGTAACAACCGTATCATAAAGTAACCGGACATCCTTTATCATATCCTTTGTACTGTACTTTAGGTTTTTCTTCAGCATGGGTACTAGGATATTTGACAACCACTCACTTGTCGCTTGTCTATTGCAGATAGCTCTAACACAATTGTGTTCTCCATTGTATGCTTTTATGACACAAGTTGGTTCTCCCTGCAATTTACTAGCATACAATCTCCAATGACAACCATCTTCACAAATAGCTTCAAGTTTACCTCTACCCGTGTACTTCCATTTTATATTATGCCCATTCACTATTGCCCATAATCTCACTCCCTCCTTACACTCAGTACAATCCTTAAACTTCAACCCAACATCAAGTTTCAATTTTTTATGATCACACTTTTTATCATAAACATCACAATTTTTTTTCTTCTTAAGTCTAACAAAATTGGCATCTTCATCAATATCCAATGATGCCCAAGAACTATCTGAGTTAGTATACTCAGACTCATACCCACTTTGTTCAACCACCTCATCTCTAGTTGCTCTAGTTGCTAGTTCTTTATCATGTCTTGCTTTAGTTCTAAGCTCAAGTAATTCTTCATCATCAGACAACAAGTTATCATTTTCTATTGATAGTGAAGTGTGGCTCCTATCACTTGACTCATCATAAACATCATCACTCTGACTCTCACTATCATCCTTGATATAAAATCCTGTTAAACATTATGCAATAAATAACATATATCAATTTCAGCCACAAAAATTAAAAAAAAAAAAGCACGAGTCTTAGAAAGCAACCAAAATTTATCAGATGAAACAGGGACAGAGATGGGTGCCTGTGTTAATAACTAGATATAAGTTATTGTGCTAAAGAATCATCAATATAAGGGAAAAACTTAAAAGAAAACTAGGTAGGTGAAGGCTGAACTGCTGAAGCCACTTATTCGGCATTGGTTGAGAATCATATTATCCAAATTTAAAATACACACATTTACCAAAATATTGAAGTTACAAATCATAAGCAGATCATAGCACTAAAATGAAACAACTAGATATTTCCACATAAACTTCAATGCAACTCATGCAACCCAAATTTCATCCTACTATCATTTTATATGATCTTGAGACATAACATAAAATTTCAATCTCCCAACACAAATCACTCTAATCCCACGAAACCACTCCAATTCAAGCACAACATTAGTTACTCACCGTTCAGGGTTCTTCGCCGCCGAGCCTGGGACTTTGCCGCCGTCCGTCGATTCTGCCGTCGTCCATCGATTCTTCAGCCGTCCGTCGTTTGCTTCAGCCCAAATGCCGTTTATGACTAGAGGGAGGGGGACGAACGATTCTGGAAGGAGGGGGACGAACGATTTTTGAAGAGGGGGACGAGCGATTTTGGAAGAAGGGAGGGGAACGAACAATTTTGGAAGAAGGGTTTAAATGATTTTCATTATTTTAATTAATAATATGATATATAAAATAATTACTATTTATTATGAGGTGGAATTTATTATTATGATGTGGATTTAATTGATATTTTTTTTAATATGACTAGGATTTCCGGTAGCCCAGTCAGCATTCCGACGCCGGAAAAATTTTACAGACTAAATTTGAATGATTTTGAAAAATTTGGACATAAAATAAAGAATAGGTATAGTTCGTACTAGAATTGAAAAAAGGTCGATAATTTGTCCTAAATATGATGTTTTGACCTTAATATTTATCATACCCTAACAATTAACATATTTATATATAGTTTACTGTACAATTTGTCAGATTTTGTATGACATATTTCATTATATTTGAGGTGACAAGGTTACAATATCGGTGGATAACATTAAAATTTTTTTTTCTTAAAACATGACCTAGAAACTGTTGGGTCTCGATCTAGAAACGATCCGGAAAAAGATTTAAAAATTTAAGAAAAAAATTAAACAATCGCCACTAAGTTAGATAAGTGTATGTATTTAAAAATAAAATAAAATAAAATAACCTACGATCGTGGCCCAATGTAACATGCTATTCAAAAGGTGGTAATCAAAATCGCTGCTTATAATGTAACAGAACCTTTAATGGCTTTGGCTTGTGCTACGGCAGAATCTCTCCGATTCACGACCCGCTCGAGATCCTCCACCTTTTCCGACAAGGCGGCAACACGAGAATTCGTGGATTCAACCAAGTTGCTTGCAGTTTCCAGCGCACCACACAACTACATTTCAGTTAAAAAGGAAAGCATCAGCACGTCAAAAATGAATGAAGCAAACACGAGATTCATGCGCCAGCTAATAACCAAGAAAAGTAAGAGAAACACAGCAACCTGATCGAAACAAGGGAGAGAACGATAGAGATGCATGTCACACAATAGTCTAAATCTCAAAGATGTGTAATAAGTGTTGTGGGTCTAAATAATTCGGTCCAATAACAAAATGTTCATGAAGCCTATTAACTGAAGCTCACGAATCCCACAAATTTCTAGATTTGAACTAAGGGAAATTCATTATAAATAGGCCCACTAAAGTCACAACTTAGGCATTGGATTATTCCATATACCCCCTCATCGATTGTATCCCTCGATCAATAATAAATAGTACAACAAGCTTATAAAGCAAATATAGAGTGCATACTTGAACTAGTATAAATTCGGTGTTCTTCATTTTTCTGTTTTTTTTTTCTTTTTGGTTCGTTCTTGAATTCATTTAGGTCTCCGCACGATACAAAAATCACCCACAACAATAATGATCAAGCATCTTAATAACGATACAAAAATCACCCACAACAATAATGATCAAGCAGCATCTTCATAACGTTTAACCGCAAATAATTTGCAAATCCTTCAATGATCAAAGGGGGATAACATGCTGGGGTTATTTAGTTACTATGCTTGCATAAGCAATAACCATAAATGAACCTCAAGGGAAGCAATAACTGTAAATGGAGCAGATCACACTGAGCAATATCACTTCCCTTTTGTTATTGCTAAGCCCCTTTATGGCACATATTGAGGGTACTTTCTCTATATTTTTCAAGAATGAGAACTGATGCATGAAATGACAATCACTATCTTGATAGAGAGCAAAACCAATTCATCTATTTCTTTGGTCTAATCGATATTCGATAAGATGCTTGAGCTCTGAAATCGAGCAATGTCTGTAACCAAAAGTCGAAGTCGATCAGGAGAGAAACATACCTTGAGTGTAAGAGCAGTCCAAGAGTGGTCTGCACCCTCAAGAGTTCCTTTCAGTTCATTGAAATTCTCCTGAAAAATGAAATTAATTCTTCCACAGTTTGAGAAGTAAAATACCCCCCCAAAAAAAAAAAAACCATTTCTCAAAATGATCGTTCATAGATTCTAGAAACCTCAATCCAAACATGTACAATTGGAGAAAAATATGAAATCACGAGCTCATAAATTCCAAATGAAAAAGAAGTTACCGATTACGAGTTCATTTCACCATTTTCTGTTCATAGCTATTTCATTCTTCAATTGGCCAGATAATCTAAAATCCTTCGATTAATCCTACCGTTAAAAAACTTTACAATTACAGAACATTAATCAAAACTAGGAGAATCCAGAAGATTCCTCAAACCAGACATTAACCGATCGTGAAAAACAGAATGAATAAGTAATAATTGTAGTTCCCCAATCGTCCAGATTGCTGTTAGAGATTACCTGGAATAGATTAGGGAGCTCAGAAGCCGGAAGCTTAGAAAGGTCGGCGGCGTCGATCGGTGGCGCTTGGTCGTGGGGGACGCCGGAGTTTTCTTCACCGACGTCGCTTAGCAGATCGCTGATGCACAATAACGGTCCCCCAACTCCCCTCATCTCTCTCTCTACTGTTTGCTGGTGCGAGAGTTTTGGCGTGTTTTACTCATTGGGCTGAAGTCGAGCCCAGATCAATGCCACTACAAAGCCCAAAAGGTGAGAACCCTTCAAACTCTACCACGTCGTTATATTATAGTCCACTTTTTAATCCCTTTAATTTCTAAATTCAATCACCCCAAAACTACCTACTCGAACTTGAATCAAAACAGCTGTGAATTGTGATTTGTGTAGGTTTTTTCGCTATTATTAAAGCGTGCAATGTTGTGTTCTATTTGATTCAGTTGTTTGCCAATTGTTGTTCTGATTTTCCAGTGTTGATAATCAGTTACAAGTCGGATTCAAATTGTTGGAGATGGCTGGGAAAGAGGAAGAGAAGAAATTAGAAGATTGCACTGTTTCAAAGATTATTCTACTTTTCTGAATCTTGAGAACTATTGATTTTGTGAGTTACAAAATTTTGGTGAATGAATCATTGATCTTCTGTTTGTGGCTAATTTTTGTTTTTAGTGATAATAGAACTTTGGTAAATCCTCAGGGATTGATGATGATGGATTCGGGAGCTCTTGTTCTACCTACTTTGAGCCTTTTGTTGAAACACTTGTGGTTTTATTCAATGCAAGGAATTCTTTAGAATCATTGATGATGTATGAAGTGTGAGTTTCGAGCTCATACCAACTGTTTTTTTTTCGAAATAGAATCCGTTAATTTAAATCCCACCATTTCAGATGTCATAATTGAAACTCATGATCTATTAGACACAAGTAACACCTTAAACCATTTACGCCCCGAGATGGGACGAGCTCAGGTGTGCTTTTATGTGCAATATTTTTGGGTTTTGGTACACTTGTAGTTTGAGGGTGATGCATCTCTCGATCATTTATGAAGACTAGATATGATCCATGTTGCTTAGTGTTTAGACAAAATATCCAAGTTGCTTATTTTGCTCGTACTAAGGGCGTTTTATCTAACCCGAGATGAAGAACTCATGAATTGTTGCTTTGCTACTAAAATTATTGCTTTTGGTATTGCTAAGCCCCTTATGGCACATATTGAGGGCACTTTTTCTATAATTTTCGAGAATGAGAATGATAGAAAGTCGTTCAAGAAGAACACACGTAAACGTGCCCAGCGATATACGCTCCAAAATAAAACTTTATTGATGTTTCTCCATAACATAGAAAGAGTATTTAAATACCAAAATAATCGAACCCTAAAATATCTTAACTATCTAGGAAACAAATCATGAAAGATGTGGAAAGATACTGAAACTAAATAAACAAAATTACTGAATCTTATATACTAAATAAATCAAAACTTGAATAACTTGAGCCTACGAACGAAGCTCCCTGGTCCGTCTCCGCCGGCAATACACCAGTAATGGCTGGGCCCCCTTCCCGGACTCTAACTCCCTTTGGTCTTGCTCCACATCAACTCCATCACTCATCAAATCAACATTATCTTCGATTTCCTTCATTGTATTTTTAGACTTCAGTTTTTCTAAAATATTATTCACTTTTATCTTTAGTTTTGTTCATTTTATCTTATAATTACCTGGATTTTAAAAAGCGCGAAGCGAGGTGAGGCGACAAGGGTGTGAGGCGGGAGGCGCGAGGCGACTCAGGACGAGGCGAGCGCCTCAAGGACCCCCTTTAAAAAAAAATACATAATTATATGTATATATTATTTATTACTCAAATTATATATATCATGTCATTAAACAAATAATTTATGAAATATAGCAAAATAAAATAAAAAATTCAATAACTAAAATTCAAGTTTAACAAATTACAAAAACACAATAAGTTAAGAGCATTAATCCAAGTATCAAGAGACCGCAGGGGATCTGAGAAGCAGGGCCAGTGAGGGAAAGGGAAGCCGAGTAGCGACAGTTTAAAAAAAAAAATGGAAACAACTTAAAAAAAAAAAGAAACAGCGCTGACCGACGGCGACCGACGGCGACGCGCTGGATGACCGGCGGTGGTGGCGTGCAGGGACTGGCGGGCGGCGGTGGCGAGCAGGACCGGCCGGCGGCGGCGTAGTGGGTCGGCTTCTAGAGGGCTTAATTTCCTTTGGAATGTGTAATGGAGGGTCAATGTTGTAAATATCGCTAGCCGCTAGTCGGGCGGCCGAAGGGGGCCCAGCGCCTAAGCGGTCTAGGCGGGGATTAGTCGGATTCTAGCGGATTCTAGGCGGTTTCCTATTTTTATTCTTTTATTTTTTATATATCTCAAGTAATATATAAAAATCTTACCAACAAATTATATATTTAAAAAGCAGGTAAAATTTCAGCATTTTATATGTATCTCAAGTAATAATCCTGCAACAAACATCCTCACATTTAAATCCAAACGTATAAATATTCGTGCAACAAGCACTTTTACATTTAAAAGCAAAATCCAAAATAAAAGTAAATCATAAAATATTCCTGCAACAAATATCATCACAATTCAAATCATTCCAAAATAAAAGCAATGAACAAAGCAAAGCTTAAAATAAAAGCAAACCATAACGAAAGTTAAATATTCGGACTACAACTGTAGAAATAGGTGCCCATGCTTGTTGGGCTTCTTCATGTACTTAGC
>JAPKLW010006099.1:0-18410 GCA_026898455.1 Plectranthus barbatus | reverse complement strand
AAGTTTTAATAAATTATGTTTGGTATATAATTTATGGTGACGTATTATTCATTTTTAAATATATAATTGATACACAAGTGTTTTATTTAGTGCTTTTAGTTTGACAAATCTAATTTATATATAAATAAAATGAATATATAAAACACGACAGTTATAAAAATAAATTAATATTAAAATAAGAATAATTTTAAATACAATCGCTTTTTTTCTCAATATAGCCCCCAATTATTACATCAATTAAATAATTATATAATCTTACAACTCTAAACTTATAATTCCAATTTAAAAATATTAATAAAAAATTAAAAATCAAAATTCATAATCCATCCTTATTCATGTGAAATAAAAATCAAAGCCATCAATTTAGTGATGTATTTTCTGCATTTGAGTCTGAAAACTACATGTTACATATCCTTCTTCATCTCCACACACAAAATTTGCGTTTTTTTTTTCAATTAACACATTGGTTTTCGCCCCTCTTCTTCTACCAACACTCTCCCTCTTTGTCAGTTTATGTATTATATATATTCAAATTCATCATTAGTTTATTTTTATTTCATGGAAATATGAATGGGGCTATGAGTTTTGATTTTTTTTTTAATTAAAGTTTAAATTGTTTATAAAGGTATAAATGTAATATTATATAATAATTTGATTTAATTTTTTAATGAGGTTATATTAGGAAATATGTGGCTATGTTTGGAATTACCTTTAAAATCATTATTACAAGAAATCTAAGTATAATTTACTTTAATATTTTTTATAGTTTGAAAATAAATTAATTAATGATATATATTAACCATTAATTTAGACGCGAATTGGACATAAAATCTGGCCTTCATAATATTGAATATTAGTTATTAATTATATATTTTTATCTATATAGCTAAAAACAAAAATTCTCATTTTCATTAAATGAGCATGTTCATAAAAAAAAAAAGATGACTTACATAACGATAAAGTATGTTGTGTTGTGATAAAGAGTAGAGATGATATGCAATAAATATAGACGTAAATAAATAAAAATTAAAATAAGATCTCAAGTTCAAGTTCAAGCTTAAGATCAATATCAATTGAGAACTTAAACCTCAAATTCAATTATATCGAGTTATTGCGGTATGTCTAATATTTAAAATAACTCTATATATCTTATATATAAATATTTAATAGTATTAATATTAATGAGAGCGATAAAAAATGAGAAAAGTAAAATACAACATCTAAATGTGTGTATGTGAAAGAAAGAGACTTGATGAAATTTTAACCTACTATATATGCTATTAAAGTTTTTCCTTTTAAGATTTTTAATTGAATTTGGATCCACCCAGTTACAAATTTATATTTTTACACTTGCATATTTTATATACTTTAATTCTAAACTAATAAATATTGAACAAAGATCATTTGTTTTAATATATTAAATTAGAATATGCAAATATTACACATCGAACTACTACACTTATACATCAATATAAAATTTATTGTAGAGTATACATAAAAATATTGGTAGTATGTTTAAAATTTAAAAATTAAGAATGCAAGTTGAGGTTGTGACATATAGCCTATATATATGTATATAATATTATTTTAAAATTAATGAAGAACAAAATTTTAGTTAGATATTTTTATAATCGTCACTTTATTTTCCAAATTTAGATATATTATGACTAATTGAAGTTGTAATATTAATAAAAAGTAGATTGAGGGTACATTTTGTGCTTGATTTCTTCTTTCTAAAAATACTTCTGTGATAAATTAAAAATAAGAAAAACAAATGAGAGGTACGTGCAAGTATTCACTACTAATAATAGTTTAATATTCCACAATTTGAAATTAATATGACTTTTTCCAATATATTTGTACATGTAATATTATATTAAACCTCAAGTAAGAATAACTATAATTTTTCATGTATTAACAAGTTTTATATTTTTTACCATATTAGTATTTAGTATAATAAATAATAATCTATATGTTTTGTATAATAAATTATTAAAAGTAATGTATATAAGTCGCGAATTGCGCGGGAGTCAAACTAGTATTCTAAGTAAGAATTCCTTACCTTTTTTGGCAGTAGTATAAAATTTTATCTATGGTGACTGCATACATGACTATAGTAAATCTTGAAAATATTACATATATAAATAGATGAGTTATGTTGTTTAAGTTTTAAAATTGGACACATATTATAAAATAAAGTAAATTCTTAAAATCTATATTCAGTAACAAAAGAATCTATATCTCTTTTATCCATATTTATGTACCAAAAACTATATCAATTTTAAAAAATATGTTACTACTCCCTTCGTCCCTTATTATTAATCTCAAATAGAAAATGCATAGTAAAATTAATAATTTATTGATAAGTATGTAAAAAAAAATTAGTACATACTAACATGTCTAAGGAGGAGGGAGTATATTTTATTATGAAATATCAATTGAATAATACATCAATCAAAAGATTATTGATGTAACAATGAATGCAGTTTGGGTTGTTGAGATCTATGAATTTGATGCCAAGGGATTAAAGTCTCTTACCTTTTATTGATAACTTCGAGTTCAAATTAATCTTGCACTTATAACTATAACAGATTTAGAAAGAAATATTACGTGCCTTTATAATCGTAATTTTCTTAAATATTTGATGATAATAGTGTTGGGTTTCGTTGATTTCATCTAATAAACGCAGCAGAATCGTTTATAAACGAACATATTTAGATTTAAACTTACAACTTATTCCGTAGAATATAGACGAAACCCAAAATTTTGCGTATTTGATTTAAACTGTATCAGAATTTCAAAAACAAAGAGGTCCATAAAATTTTATATAAGATTTGGGTCTTACTTGTTTCCATATCAGTTTCAATAATTAATAATTTAATTATTAATATATTACAAAATAGATATTAATTCAATTAATGTATTATATACTAATCTTATTCGTATATATTAATCTAAATAATATATAATATTAATTTAATTAGTACAAAATCTTAATTCATATCTTTCAATCTCCCACTTCTACTACAATTTTGATTTCAAAATGCTAAATCCTCAATGATATATTTCAAATCACATTGTGTTGAGGTTTCTTACTCTTACAAATAGATTTCATATTAATCTTAATCAAGGTTCCTTTTTTCTTTTTCCTGTTATCTGAGTTGTACTTCCATTTATATTTTATAGTAAATCTCTATAATATATTATAAATATAACAGATCTTCCCATATAAATATAAAACATTCTATCCACTAAGCACCCAAATCTTCTTTAAAAAAAAAGTTAAAAAGTTCCTTAATAAATAATTAATTGGTCCCAAATATTACCTCCAAAGCTGTGCACCCTAATTCTCAACCCTAACCTCAACTTTTTTGCTAATCAACATTGACTCTTCAAATCTTTTAGAGGCAATGATAACCATAACCAATTCGAGTTGCCACAGTTTTTATATATAAGGTTTATTTATATGTGGATGAGCGTGATCGCTATGAATATTTTAAGAGTTGGTCTCCTGAAAGACGGTACTACCATATTTTTATTGTGAGACGGACCTTAATACATCATTTCAATAAGTTAAATACATCATTTCATTTTTAAAATTTACATTATTTGCAATAAAGAAATACATCATTTGCAATAAAGAAACACATCATTTCATTAAATTCGTTTCACAATAAAAATGGTTAGACATCATTTGCAATAAAGAAATACATCATTTTATTAAATTCGTCTCACAACAAAAATGCTGAGACCGTCTCTTCTGAGAATTTGCCATATTTTAATGATATACAACTTTATTTTCTAAAATGTGATGATAATATTCCAAAATCAATCATGACTCTTAATTATGAATCTTGAAGAGTTAATTTGTGATCATGCATATGACAAAACGAAGTAGGATTTGTTAGTGAGGTAGAATTTGAGGGTAAACTTTCGCCAGGGTAATCACTAAACTAGTCGAATTGAATATGGCTAAATACGAGCTTTTTTTTTTTTTTTTTTAAAGTTTGCTCAAATTTTCAAATTCAAACTTAATTCGGTGTCAAATTAATTTGATTCTGCTCGATTTTCTGATTTTCATAAAAAAGAATTATTTATAATTAAATAAAAAATTTATGAAAAAGAATATATTTAAAATATATAAAGCTCTATAAGACTTGTGAACTAAGATTGAACGTTAGCCTATCAATTTGAGAATTATGGAACTCGAGCTTGAGCTTGACAACTACTCAAGTAGCTCAAGCTCAACTCGGCCAATTAATATCAAATTAATTTCATATTTCTCTTTTTTTAATCGATCCTATGTAGTTCGCGAGTAAATTTAACTCAAGCTCATCTCTAACTATAGCAAATGCAATTTTGCCTCAATTCTTATCTTATTTTATTTTGGTGGGTCAAAGTGTAAAATCATCTTAGTGAGTCGAGATTAAGTTCCAATTTTGTGTTCAAAATGAAAAGTCCTGTAAGGTCTTTATTATCGAGTTGTAAGCTGGAGCTGAATTGAAGACAGATTGAAGAATTAGTTTGGATGCGCAAGAAGACTCAAACAAATTGAAGCTCAGTATGGAACTATTCAGTCTAGGTCTCAAAAGAAACTGACGAATTCGGAACTACAATTGGAACTGACCAGTCTCGGATTGACTAGTCTAGGATCCACCAGTCTAGGGTACCAAACTTACCAATCTGGGAGACAAAGCTTATACTGAATGATGACGTTAGCCAGCATGGACTTGTAAGAATGACGACTTCAGCATGGAATCCTAGTTTAAGTCGACGGATAGAGACAAAGGGAATATATAGGAGGAATGGTACTGACAAGTACAGACTTTAAGAATTGGAGATTCCTTAAAGTCTGCAAGCTCAAGAGTTCAGTCTTGATTACTTGGACTGTGACGGTCGTGTGAAGTCACAGACAATTTCACGTTAAATTATCAATCCAAGTTCTTTTTCAATTCGCTCTCGTGGAAACTATTTACTCATAGGAAGGTGTATTAATAGCTAGGCAATACAATTCTCGTTGATTTTCTTTATCTATCAAGCTATGAATTGCAAACTAAACTACAAATGCACACAATCAAGCATTCAACAATTTGCAAACTTTACCAATCACTTACTTGTATCAAATGTTTGGGTAGATTAGAGTAACAAGTCCGACAATCTTAGAAGAAAGTGAGTGTTTGTAAACTTCAATTGATCCAAATTAAATCAAGCTATGTTGGAAACGAATTTTAATTCATATGAAGTTGAGCAACCGACTCTTATATTCACTAGTCACTTGCCACGGATAACTAGCGGTAGATGACTCTCGAAGTTGCAAGCAGCTACATTATTAACTCCGAGGTCACTCCCAACCGACCGTCGATTATTGCCCTAAAATCCTAGCCCCGCACATGGATTGGAACAAAAACTATATGATTATGCACTTTCACGATGATTCCGTCCGCGTATTAGCTGCAACGTTCACATCAACTACCTATAGATTGGCTATTACCTGCATCTAATAGGTATGAACAAGCTCAAGTGCAAATCAAGCCTTCATAGGAAAGTAAACAAGCATAGTAGATTCAATCCATCTCAATATCCATATTACAACACTCACTTAGGAATTTAGTTCATCATACCTTGAATTAGAAGCAATACAAGTTGAGAAATAAGAATTGTCATTACAAAGCTTCAAGGTCAAAATTGATCTTCTACGATTGCCTTCGTTGAATCCAATCCACCTATTCTCCTTCTTCAAATTTCACGGAGACGATGGAATGTTCCTTGGTTCTCCTTGATTCAAGTGGGGAAGGAAGTGTAGAGATGAATCTAGATGGAAGTTCGTGACGGTTATTCTCCAATTGGGCAAAAGTTTTTCATTTAATTGATTTTCCCCCTTTTATAGACGAGCTAGCAGGGCCTCAGATCGCCCGAGCCTCCAGAAGATCCGCGGGGAAATGGGAAGCCCGACCTGGCTCGGCTGAGCCTGCCTCGCTCGGCCGAGCGAGGTCTCTGTTCCACGGCTCGGCCGAGCCTGCACAGCGATCGGTCGAGCGAGCTCTCTGTCGGGCAGCTCGGCCGACCCTGCACACCGCTCGGCCGGGCAACTCCTCCAAGCTCCCGAAACTCCTCTTTTTGCACCGCTCGGGCGAACTTAGCCTCCTTGGACTTCATACTTGGACGATTTTCCTTCAAAATACGCTATATTATGCTCAAAATGTATCCTACATCATTTCAAACACGAAAACATAAAAACAAGACAAAAGAACGACAAAAACATATGATATGAGGGTAAAATGGCCACAAACATGCACGCTCACACATCAAAAAATAGGTCATTTTACACACATATCAGACTGACCAGTCCATGATTCCTCAGACTAACATACTGTCGTTCTAATAAAAGTTTAACATTTACTGTCATAGTCAGAAAAAGAGCGAAAAAACGGGAAAATACACAGTACTTTCTGGAAAAGGCTATCTACCCGCGCAAAGTAAGAGAACATAAAAAATCTGATGTGTCTATCGGCTCCAAGATTTGAATCTCACTCCTCTGCCTATAAATAGTGGATGACTTCAACAAATTCAAGCACCTAACACCTTACTATCGAGCTTGCCGAAACTCTGTCAAATTCACAACTCAAAAGTTAGAGGCTTTCAAAGCTATTCCGTGTGACACTGCTGTGAACACGAGACTCAGAATATCTGTTCTTGAGTTAATCTTGGTATTCTTTCTCTCCAAGAAAGAATACAGCAGTCAAGTACAATTTTTACTTTGATTAGGGGCGATCTTGCCTCCGAGCTGACAGTTCAGGGGAGAACTATAAACACCCTATTCCGGCGATAAAGAGGCTGTGTGGTGTGCCCACACTCCGAGGAACTGCGAAGTGAAGGACGAACAAAGAACCAGACAAGTGAGATTGTGCACTAAAGGAAGAGACATTCTTCAGCAAGCGATAGATAGTAGGAGCACCTTGTAGATCCGACACTTAGTAGATTTCCAGACTTTGTCTTTTTACTGCTTTTAGTTTATCAGCTTACATTTCTTAAAACTCAACACTCAAGTGTTGCAGTATTAAACTGAAACTGACTTCAAAGACTATCCAGACTTAAACCGCATACTGAGCTTTGATAACCAAACTGAAACTGACACTTAATTTAGATAAGTGCAAGTTTTATTAATCAATATTCTGTTGTGCTACTTAAAATTACTTTGAAAAATCGGTACATTCAGAAGATGTTACACCTACTAGACTGTCTCATTTTTCTTCATTATCTAAAATTGTATTCCATTTGTGCACTCATTGCTTCTATTTCTAACAGATTAATTATAGAATATAGTGGTCAAATAAATTTATACTAGAATGTTGAACCCACAAAGAAAAGATATGTGAAATAGTCCTATGTAGTAAAACACAGTTTCAGATTAATTGTTTCAGCAATTTAGAAATTAGATTTGACTATTAAACTAGACAGGGAAAATAAAACAGGAATTTAATTCAAATAAAGCAAAACACAGATCCTAGGGTAGAATTCTTATCCTGGATAACATACAAGAACCAATTAAATTAACAGGTAGAATACTGCAATTATGGTATATTTCCTGGGTCAGGCAAATATAACCTAGATTACTAACTAGTGATTATCTCCTATTCATCTCTTGAACACCAAATTAGTCAATCTCATATGCAAATCAGTTAAATTCCTACAATCTAATACCTCTTGGTCGGACAATATAGATTATATCATGCATTCCTAATCTCACTATCAATATTCACCTCTCGGTCCTTCTATAAATAGCTAGACATCTAAATTAATCGTCACCTCTCGATCCTTGAATTAATTTAGAATTAATAAATAAACACAGGAATCATGAACCAAATTAATTAATTCTTAACATGCATCCAAAATAATATTCAAACCCAAGAACCTGCTAGGAAATAAAAACAAGAATTCTAAAGTGCAAATAAAACTCTAAGGTAACTACAGAAATTAAGAAGAAGGGATAAATGGATGCTGAATGATCTAAACTAGAGGGGTATTTATTATGTTTGTTTATGTTGTACATAGGCTCAATTCTATTAGGAATAAGATTAGATTTGATGGACATCTAAATCTTAATATCCTATATTGAATCTATCTTGAATCTTCAAGGCTTCCAAGTTGATATATATCTTCAATTTTGACTAAATTTCGACCAATATATGTGAAAATCTTCGAGAAACTTGCCAAAAATATGTGCATCGGTCGACGTGGTTCTGCGCCAGTCGACACAAAATTCCACGTCGTCTGATTTCATTTGTTTCAACCGTTTATGCGTCTCTTCACAGTTTTGCCCATAACTTTTGCTCCCGAACTCCGATTGACCCGATTCCAGTTGCATTGGAAAGCTAATTCAAATATGTTTTTATTTCCATGCTTCATTAGCTCCTATTACATGTGTGGAAGAATTCATGATTGTTTCTTTGAACATCTGTTGCTTTCGGTATGAGTTTTCAATGAGTTTGACCTCAAACCTGCATAAATACACCACTACAATAATAATACTCTCTTAGAGTGACTCATGCAATAAAAATAACTAAAATAAACTAAAATGCAATAAAAAAAATTGAGGTTCGAATTACCAAAATAATGTAACCCTTAGAATTTGTTAAATGACAACAAATAACAAACAAGAAAACGATTGTCAAGAAACGAAATTAAAGAAAAATGTGATAAAAGTAAAGAGAAATGTGCGGAATGATAAGAGAAATGCGTATTTAATTTAGGAATTTTGGGAACAATTCGGCAGCGTTACAACGTAAGTTTTCTAGACGTAAAAAGATACAAAATTCGAGTTCTTCATCCCTATTTATAGATAGGATAGGGATGAGAAAATTAACCTAACACTAGCTAAGGGCGAGCTCGTTCCCGTCGCAATTTTCAGAGCGGCTCCGAGTTTTTTTAGGTCGGTTATGGTTTCCAACGATCGTGCGCCGCCAGGCTTTCCAGGATTTTGCGTCCTCCTCGCCACCGACCCTGTAACGCCCCCAAATAGCTTTCCCAACTTTGAGGCACTTACAGTCGTGGTTGAAAGTTTTCAAACAATAATTAAATCAAAAACAACGGAAGATTAAACGATATCAAAGATTAACTCAAAATCACATTCATCATTACAAACTGTTAAACAACATAAGATTTAAAGAAATCTGAAACAGTTGTTCTTCAAAAGATTTAAACAAACGGGAAGGAAAATATTTCAGAGCGCGGTGCAGTGGGTGCAAGTGTGATGGTAATACGCATATGAAGATGCGTATTACAGGACCTTCAAAATCTGAACATCATCCTTCGTCGTCTTTACACCCTTGCCCTTCCATCCCTGCTCTTCAACCTGCGCGTTTTAGAAATAACACGAGGGGCTGAGTACTTTCGTACCCCGTGAAAACATGCCCGAAAAATACAGTTTATAGTTATGAACACTATGCAACACACACAGATAAACATGGGGTTTTATTGAAAGTAACCATGTTATCCAAAACATTTTCTTTTGCTCGAGCTAACTACAATGTTAACATATCTGTTTTAACATTTTGTAACTGGAAGTTGGCCCACTTCCAAGTTACGATGAACAGTTGGGAATGGACGAACCACTCTACCCACTGCCATCAATTGTGCACAAGGTCTCAGTATCACACAGCTTTGAGACAAGATCGATTTAGTTCATAAAACTCATCATAAGGTTTGCTAACCTTAGATGTTAGGTTTGCTAACCTTTTATATCACATATTAATAAGATTAGCTCAAGCACCATATAGGGCTTGGTTCTCATCTCTTAATCAATCTCTCTGTTGATGGGAATCAACCAGAGGAACAGATATGCAACATAAAAACATTTTGTGCATAGCATTCATTTAAAACAAAACATTTTAAACATGCTTTAGAAAACAAAATGCATTTTTAGTTTTATATGGAAAATAGTCCCACCTGATGTTAAGCTTTACAAAATAAGATGTTTTCCCGTTAACTGAGCGAATGAGCTTCCCTCCTTATTTCCACCTTCAATAATCATTGAACACAACTAATTAGGATGGATAAACTAGGACCGACATCTAATTCAACAAAAACCAATTAGTCATAATACAACCTAAATTCCAACTTGATTCCAATACCAAAACATACTTCACACCTTATCTCATTCGATTCAATCACTCTCGTCATTCAATTTCATAAACCAGATAACAAAATTAAATAATTAAATAATTTGAATAAATAAATAATTTCTTTTTTTTTAATAATATAAGAATAACATATAACATATATATATATATATAATAGTCATATAATAATAATATATGATAATCATATAATAAATATAATATAATAATATATAGGATATAAGAGAGAGAAGAAAATATATTTTTGAAAGAGGAAGGAAAAGAAAAACAGTCGCCGGAGAAGAAGGCAGCTGCTGCCGGAGCAGCTCCACCCACAGCCGACCGAGTCGAGCGCCGCCGCCAAAACCGGTCAGACCAGTTGCGACGGCCGACATCGACGGAAGAGCTGCACAGCCGCGCCGAAACAGCAGCAGCCGTGCGAATCCCCCAACCGGCCTGCTCCCATTTCCTTGTTCCCCAACCACAACCAACATCAAATAAACATACCACAATGATCCTAAGATATTCTAGAACACGATCCATGCTTCAAATGCAAGAAATACACACGAAACAATCGAACTGAAAATCTGAAAATGGGAGCTTACGTACGTCGCTTCTTTCTCCGGTGAACGATCGAATTTCTTGACAAAAGAGGTGGTGCAGGTACTCAAAAGACTCCTTTCTACACAAGGAACTTAAATCTATCAATTAAAATCCGATTCGGCAAAGTTTCGTACAAGTCTTCGATTAAAAAGCCGTAACGGTTCGAAACCGACGGGTACCTTTCAACGCTCGTAACTTCCTTGTCGCTTCTCCTCTTGAGATGTGGGTGTGATTTCCGTGATCCTTGAAGAACAAGGAACAAGATGGTGGTCGCGATGTCTCCGGTGGTGGTTCGTGGAGGCCAGAAATCGTGCAGTTTCAAGGCAAGGTTGGCTGCGGGAAACTGGGGTTTTCTCACTGTTTTGCTGAGTTTCTGCCTCTCGCTTTTCTCATCTCTCTTTGTTTTCTCTCTGAAATGGACAAAAATGATAAAAGAGGATGGTGATGAATGATAATTAAGGTGATTCAATTTGTTTTGATTTGGAATGCAAACAATCTCACACCTGTTTCTTTCTCTCCCTCGCTTCTCTTTCCTTTCTCTAAACTTGGACGAAATGAAAATGGAAAAGAATGGGTTGCACAAGCTTGTTTTGATCAATCCCTCCAAACTCCACCTTCTTGCTTCACCACTAAGCATCATCCACCGCCTCATCACATGAGAGCCGTCCCTCCTCCAATCCCAGCCGCACACACCCACGCCAACATGCATGCGTCCACGCCTCGTTTCTTCAAAATGAAGAAACTAATTTCCCTTCCTTTTTTTAAAAATTTGTGTGCAATTTCCTCCGATCACTCATCTTAACGAGTTCAAAATAAATATATAATTATATGAAAATGCTCCTCTCGATGAGCTCGTCTTGCCCGTAAAATTTCATAATTTTCGGAGTTCCGTTTTCCATTTAATTCAACATTTAATTAAAAATTATACGAACCTCCGAAAAATATTCCGACAATTTTCTATGCTTTTATATAATATTTCCAAGCATTCCCTAGCTCAATTTTATAATCGGACTCCCCGAGTGCAAGTTGTGAATTATATCACATTTATTAATATTCCAATTTATTTCTTTATGCACTCGTCCAATATTTATAAAATTGTAAATTTACGGTCACTCTCGTTTTCTCAAAACGATTCTAATGATATAAACATATCAAAATTTGGATTCCTAAATCTCAATGGGCGTTTAATTGTTTCTCAAAAATGAATAAATAAAATATTTTCATAAAATTTAAAAATCCTTTATTAAATAAATTAAGCTTTAATTTGCTTAATTAAAATACGGGATATTACATTCACCCCACCTTGCAAAAATTTCATCCCGAAATTTGTTAGGGTGCTTCAAACAACTCTAGATACTGATCCCACATCTTCTCTTCCAACTCCCACGTAACTTCCTCTTGTATATGCTTCCATAATACCTTGACAAGAGTAATCGTCTTGTTCTTAATTCTTGGGTCTTCCGGTCCAAGATTACTTCTGGTCTCTCTTCATAATGCAAATCTGAGTTCAAAGCAATCTCCTCCTGACATATCACGTGCTTTGGATCATAAACATATTTTTTTAATTGAGGTAAAACCAAGCGATAAGCTACTGGGCCTATGCGCTCCAATATCTCGTAGGGTCCTACGAAACGCGATCGTAGCTCCTCCTTCATTCCAAATCTAATAATGCCTTTAGAAAGCGAGAATTTTAGAAATACTTTGTCTCCAACTTCGAACTGTAGTTATGCTCTTTTAGCGTCAGGTCCAAAAAATTTTCGTTCACCCACTTTGTCCCGTTATACCGGTGATCGACATTTTTTTTCCATACGAGGTTTCATACGGATAACTATTATTATACACAAACTCGATCAGCGGTAGAATCGGCTTCCAACTTACCCCTCTATCCAGAACTACTATTTTCAACATATCTTCAAGCGTCTAATTAGTCCTCTTTGTTTGATCTTCCGATGTTAAGTGTGTTCCAAATTCTTACTGCCGACTAATCCAACCGAGATGTATATATACATATATTTTTACATTCCAGACAATCGTAATCGTTACAGATACTCCATGTAGTCTGACAATCTCTCGAACGTACATCTGGCTAGCTTATCTGATCCATACGTAACTCAAATTTGCAAAAAGTGCGCGCTTTTCATTAGACGGTCCACTATAACCCATATCACCGTATTTCCTCTTTGTGACTTCGGCAATCCTGTCACAAAGTCCATGGCGATATGCTCTCATTTCCATTCAGGAATGTCTAATGGCTGTAATTTCCCGTACGGTCGCTGATGTAAAGCCTTGACTTGCTGGCATGTGAGACATTTCTCCACGTACAAGACTACGTCCTTCTTCATACCGTCCCACCAGTACTTGGTTTTCAATCTTGATACATTTTTGTACTTCTTCGGTGAGCGGTGTATGGCGTGTCATGAGCTTTACTCATCATCTCATTCCTCAAGTCCTCACTGTTCGGCACCAAAATTCTGTCTCTGAACATTAACGCGTTGTCAGGTGCCTCTCTATATTCGCCCAACGGCTTGACTATGATCTTCTTATGTAACTTCTCTATATCCATGTCTTTCCGCTGTGCCTCAATGATCCCTTCTCTTAAATTTGGCACGACAGTCAATGTTACTACGTCACATCCCTTTCTTTCCGAGAGTGATATCACTTAAAGATGAAGTTTATTGAATTCTATGATTAAATTGTCTTCTCTTGTCAGCATACAATCCAATTGTGCCTCTCCTTTTGTTGCTCAAGGCGTCGGCTACTGAATTTGCCTTGCATGGATAATTGTTTATCGTTAGATTGTAATCATTCACCAATTCAAGCCATCTCCTCTGCCTCATATTCAGATTCTTCTGCTCGAAGAAGTACTTTAAGCTCTTGTGGTCTGCGAATATGGCACATGTAACTCCATAGAGATGGTGCTTCCAAATCTTCAACGCATGGATTACGGCCGCTAACTCCAAATCATGAGTTGGATAATTCACCTCGTGCGGTCTTAACTGTCTCAACGCATAAGCTATCACCTTTCCATTTGCATTAAAACACAACCAAGTCCATTCTTGGATGCGTCCGTGTACACCTCAAAATTCTTATCTGACTCTGACACTACCAAGATATGCACGGTTGTAAAAAGTTGCTTCAACTTTGAATTCTTTGCATTTTTCTGTCCATTCGAACTTCGTGCCTTTCTGAAGTAATCGCATCATAGGCTTAGCAATCTTCGAGAAACCTAAAATAAACCTATAGTAGTAGCCTGTTAATCCAAGAAAAACTGCAAATTTCAATTGGCGTAGTAGGTGCTTTCCATTCTATCAGCGTTCGTATCTTGATTGGATCTATCTTGACGCCATAATCTAATACGATGTGACCCAAAAGTGTTACTTCCTTCAACCAAGAGGTGCACTTGCTAAATTTACCCTATAGCTTCACATTCTTTTGAATTTTCAATACAGCACTTAAGTGTTGTTCATATTCCTTCTCCATCTCCAAGTATATAAGGTCTCGTCAATAAATACCAACACAAAATCGTGTCTAGTAGTTTATGCAACTGTACTTTCAACTCTTGTAACTCCTTGAGTGCCATAAGGTGCTGTAGAAATTGGAACTGCTCCTGGTTCTAGATCAATCACAAACTCCACTTGCCTGTTCGCTGGCAGTCCTGGTAATTCATCTGGGAATACGTTTTCAAATTTTCTAACAATAGGCACATCCTGGACTATCAACTCATCTTTTTTCCCGCCCTCTCAATACACTAGGAATCCCTGGTTTCCATTCTTAGATAATAATCTCGAGGCTTGCAACGCTGAAATGACTAGTACTCTTTGCCTCCTTCGGAACCATATACAAAAGATTCTTCATTCTTTGACTGAGGAATAATAACCTTCCGTCATGACACAGGATCGTCGCTTTGTTTTCCAACAACCAATCCATTTCCAAAATCACGCCTCTATCACTACACAGTCTATCGATTCATTAACTTTATATGATTTAAACTCGACCCCGAGTTGAATTCTCTACTTTCTTTATTAGGGTACTCCTCAGTTTGTAAGTGCCTAAGAATTGAAGGAAATAACCATAATCAACTTATTAAAGTGATGAAGAACGTACTTCAATTAAGATACGCTTGAACAACGAATAACATGGTTGTATTCAAGAAACCCAAGAGGACGAGCAACAAATTGCATGCTTGATTCAAAAATACAATTGAAGTAACGAATGAGAGCCAAAATACAATTTTGCATGCTTAACAAAATGCCATATTCGACATCAAGGAGGTTCAAATACGCATGCTTAATTTCTACCAAAATGAATGAGAATGAATTCGATTTAGCATGCCTGAGGAATAAATATAATCCAACGACCAAGAAAGTAATAAAGAAGTGTAGTTACGTATGCTTATTTGGAGATGGACATGCTAATGATCTATAAAAAGGATATACTTCCTTTGAATTTGAAGAAACAACCAAAATAACTAAAACGTCATGAAGGAATCTCAACAATAAGATAAAAGCAAATAATATGTCTTTTTGGAGGTCAAGGAAACAGTCGAATAAAGGATTAACACTATTTTGCATGCTTAAACAAAGAAGGCATATTAACGTCCAAAAGGATTAATAGACGATGGAATATGAATCGACATGCTCATCTTGAAGGATTCCAATTTATGAACAATCACAAACACCATTAAGCATTCTTGGAAAAAAGGAACAAGAACACTTGTTTATATTCAAGAGATCAAGGAAGATAAGTAAGAAGTAAACATACTTGGTTCAAAAGGGAACAAATTATAAGTCAAGAAAGTGAATGGGAACAAGTGTAATTACACTTGCTTAAAGATCAAAGAACATCGGAATAACCAAAGGCGAAATTTAGTCCAGTCCCATGACAAAATACAGGATGTCGACAGTTTAGAATCAACGCGGTAAGATAATTCCACTTTGTGACAAGTGTGGAATGAAATACATCGGGGAGATACCAAATTGCGGAAAACTTGGATTCAATTGAGGGTTCAAACATTAGGAACGAAAATACCCCTTAGTTCAATCTGAACTGAGAACGGGTTGAACAGTCAAAAGCCACAAATCGATAGTTTAGGAAATGAAGAAAGATACCAACTTCAGAAGAATTATCCTTTCATATGATAACATTGATAATTAGTCAAAGATAACTTTTACCTTTCGATTTTCTCACATGAGTTTAAAATATGGAATTTCTCTCATAATCGAAACTTCGTATTCTGGTTGATAGCAAATCCTTTCACGACTCCGATCATAATCTCGGCCTCTACCTCGGCCCCAACTGCATCCTCGTTCCCTTTCTATATTTCCCGCATTTGCTGACATTCTTACAATGTCATATTCTATTAATAACAAACTTAACCAATCATAGCGAGAGGCGAACTACATTTAGTCGAAGATTCCTACCTTACTGAATCAACTTTTATAATAGCAATATTCACCAACATCTACTAATATCTCAACCATCTCACGAAATAATCCAATATCAATTACAATGGAAACCTTCGTTCATATTTATCGGATTCGAAAGTACAAAGATGATCAACTAGCAAAAGCCTAAATGTCATTTATAAAAGCCTCTGACATTTCCGCTATACCAAAATACTTAACAACTAGAGACGTCAACTGCTATGATTCTCACTAAAACTTTAAACCTTCCTCCGTGACAGTTCTTAGTGTGCTTCTTCTCGCATCTATTACACTTCGGTTGGCCCGCATCTCTTTGTCCCTCTTGTTTCTTTGACTCCTGGCAATAGGGTCGTTGGTACTCTTCCCGCTCCCTTTTCGTTGCAATGGATGAAGATGCGTAAACTTCTTGCGGTAACACCGCTAATATTGTAGGCACTAGATTGTCCCTGTGGGGACCTGGGGGTGGATGTCCCATCGCAATCACCCTATGGATGAGCTCTACCATGAAAACTCAAAAATTCCCAATGCGTTCCCTCGTATCCGAACGACAGTAAGTAAGTGAAAAATGCCAACTCCAGGACCCATGGGGTCCTCCTGTCGGGAACCAACTCTCTTGCTCTCTCCATTGCCTCGAATTCACTAACTCCAAGATCTCGAATGCCTTCCCATTCATTCATGTATGCCATGAAGGCTGAAGCCAATCCATCTTCGGGAAAACGAGAGTGTGCACGAAATTGGCAAACCAAAATATCTCTAACAGGTTCCATCTGTCGTACCAAATAAACATTTATTCCTCAAAGTCAACAAAACAACATCCCAAAGTACGATTCTATAACCCGATGGCAACCCTATCCCTTAACACACTATACTGAGGGTCCATAAAATCCTCGTGCTTATACATTCACTCACTCAAGTCTGACTACATTTTCCAGGCTCACTGGTGCATTCTGCACCCTCAACACCAACTACTGGATTTTCCAGTTCACAAGAAATTTTCAATTTCCACAACCACATAACCAACTCTTATCCATCACGTCTAATCATCTTTCTAAGTTCATCAATTTCAAACCAACAGTCAATTGGTCATATCCTAGTCCATCCTAATTTAACCTTCAAGGTTAATCAATTTCCCCACATTTCTTATAGCTCAGCTCAAATTAACACATCTTTTAAGCATTAACACAAAATTTACACTGCTTGCAATTCATTTAAAACACATCATTTGAAATCACAATTTCAAAGAATCATCATTCTGCTATCAAAACCAAACAACTTCAATAAATTATTCAAAATCATATGATTTTCCTCAAAACACCACATCAATCACCTCTTTCATCAAATCAAACAGTGTCAGCACTCTGCTCGACACAAAATATCATACATTACTCAACAACATCTTTCAACCACCCTTATCCAACATTCGAACAATTTCAATTCACTTCAAATCACTTTCAATCAACACATCTATGCTTTCAAACTTTATAGCCACAATCATACTGTGCTATCTTTTCAAATTATCTTTCAACTTTAAATCGGTTCAAAAACGACTCAATCATCAATCAAACTTGCAAGCAGGTAACTTCAAAACACTTTAAAACATACCTCAGATTGAGCAGGATGGAGCGGGGTGTAAAGCGCGAACAAACCTCTTTCAATCACATTTCGAATCATTTAAAACTTAACGCTTCCAAACCTTTTCAAAACAATTTCCAAATAATCTCACTTCTTTAAAAATCCATTTCAAAACCTTTCTTTTAAAAACCTCAAGCTCTGATACCAGTTCTGTAACGCCCCCAAATAGTTTTCCCAACTTCGAGGCACGTTACAGTCGTGGTTGAAAGTTTTCAAACAATAATTAAATCAAAAACAACGGAAGATTAAACGATATCAAAGATTAACTCAAAATCACATTCATCAGTACAAACTGTTAAACAACATAAGATTTAAAGAAATCTGAAACAGTTGTTCTTCAAAAGATTAAAACAAACGGGAAGGAAAATATTTCAGAGCGCGATGCAATGGGTGCAAGTGTGATGGTAATACGCATATGAAGATGCGTATTACAGGACCTTCAAAATCTGAACATCATCCTTTGTCGTCTTTACACCCTTGCCCTTCCATCCCTGCTCTTCAACCTGCGCGTTTTAGAAATAACACAAGGGGCTGAGTACTTTCGTACCCCGTGAAAACATGCCCGAAAAATACAGTTTATAGTTATGAATACTATGCAACACACACAGATAAACATGGGGTTTTATTGAAAGTAACC
>JAPKLW010006098.1:0-18414 GCA_026898455.1 Plectranthus barbatus | reverse complement strand
TTGTCACTACACTATAAAAAATCATTATAAAAAAAAATAGTGATCAAGGACCCCCATTTACACGTCCAGAGATTCCTGCTGCTCTGCGATACGGTTAAGCAGAATCAGGTGCCTATCGACTATATTCGGTTGCACCTGTTCCACTTCACCTTGCGCGACAGAGCCCTGTCGTGGTACATGACACTGAACTGCAACGAGATTTCCACGTGGGAGGAGTTATGCAAGCTGTTCCTGATCCAGTTCTTCCCACCCAGCAAGACGATCCAGTTACAGACCCAGATTTCACAATTCAGGCAGTTTTCTGGAGAGTCACTGTACGAGGCTTGGGAGCGCTTCAAGGATCTCTTGCGCTCATGCCCTTGCCATGGTTTTACTGAGAAGCAGCAGATGTGCCATTTTTACAAAGGACTGGACAGGGAGACCCAGAAGCATGTGAATGCTTCAGCTAGAGGGTCATTGACTGCTAAACCACCACAGGAAGGGTTAGCTTTACTGGAAATGATGGCAAAAAGTGAGTACAACTGGCCAGCAGACAGGGATGATCACAGAATAGCAGCAGTTGATGACACTGGAGATTTAGTTGCTGAGGTTAAGTTGATGAGGAAAGAGGTGGCTGCTTCCACCAAATCACTGGAGACCAGGATTGCTAAGCTGGAGAACAACCGCCCGCAGCAAGGTTATGAGCAGATGGAAGACGCAAATTTTGTGAATCAGAGAAACTTCCAGAACAATAGGGGATATCCATCAGGGAACATGGCATACCATCCCAACAATCGGAATCACCCCAACTTCTCCTACGCTAATCCGAATAATGCACTGCAGCCCCCACCTGGGTTTTCTGTAACCAATGGGGCAGTTGATGGTCCTGAAGAGCCGAGCATGAGGGAACTCCTCACGCAGTTTATTGCAGTGTCCAATGCCAAGACAAGCAAGATGGAGGGGGACATTTCTGAGTTGCGGACTGCTATGGGAGAAATGGGGAAGCATACGAAGCAGATGGATATACAGATCTCCCAGATTGCCAAGACAATCAGCAATCAGCACTCTCCTGGAAAGTTTCCTAGCAATACCGTGGTGAACCCGACGGAGCACTGCAATGCCATTACCACTCGTAGTGGCAGAGGATATGAGGGCCCATCTGTGCCCACTTCTACACCTGTGCAACCTGAAGTTGCACAGCCTGCTCCTGTTCTTCCTGAAGAAGAACACAGTCAAGAGAGTAAGGGTACTCATCTGGAGTACAGAACTCCTTTTCCTGGCTATATCGCTATTCCTTACCCACAGCGATTTGCTAAAAAGCCAGTTGTACCTGCTGACACGCCTATGCAACCTGAAGTTGCACAGCCCGACCCTGTTCTTCCTGAAGAAGAACGTTCTGAAAAGGGTGAAGAGGTCTGTCCTGAAGACAGACCTCAAGCAGCTAATCCTGTCTCTGTTCCCTTCCCACAGAGACTTGCTAAGAAGAAGAAGGATGAGAGGTACAGGAGATTCCTAGAGCACATGAAGAAGATTCATATTAATCTTCCTCTCATCGAAGTGGTGCAAGAAATCCCTGGGTACTTGAAGTTTCTGAAAGACATGGTTACCCAGAAGAAGCCCCTTGGCGCGTTCGAGACAGTGAACATCTTTGAGGAGTGCAGCGCCATTATTCAAAAGAAGATGCCAGTGAAGAGGGCTGATCCAGGATGCTTCTCAGTCCCTTGTGCCATCGGGGGGCAGACTTTCGAGAAGGTCCTCTGCGACTCAGGGGCGAGCATTAATCTGATGCCCCTGTCCATCTTCAAGAAGCTGCGGATTGGGGAGATCAAACCGACCACCATCAGGCTTCAGATGGCTGACAGGTCGGTGAACTACCCTAAAGGGGTAGTCGAGGACGTATTGGTGAAGGTTGGGAACTTTGTTTTCCCAGCCGATTTTGTGGTTCTGGACATGGAAGATGACAGAGGCATTCCGCTGATACTTGGGCGACCATTTCTGAATACTGCGGATGCCCTAATTGATGTGAAAAAAGGAGAGCTGAGCCTGAGAGTGAACGAGGAGATGATCACGTTCTCCATCTGCAAGGCCATGGAGAAGAAGAACTGCGGTGGGCGATTCGAGGACTCTGACCGGATCCCAGACACTGATCTACCTGATCCATAGGTCCACCTCTACTGTGTCTAGCTACAGACAATAAATAAAGCGCTTGTTGGGAGGCAACCCAATTCTCTACTTCTTTCTAGTTATTTAAATTTTTGTTATTTCCTTTTATTTTTATTTTTATATTGTACGTTCACTTGTGGTTGTTGAGTTTGTTGGTGCAGGAACAGAGCTCGAAGTACTAAAAATTTCAGAAGTCCATGACCCGTTCTCCGCCGCAGTGAAACATATCAGGTTTTCTCCACACATCGCTGTGATCTTCTTTCCCACAAACTTATTCTTTCCTGTGTTTCGAATAAGTTTGGGGGGAGGAGGAGGTGATCGGTTGATGTGTGTTTCTGCCTTATTTTCTTTTGTGGTCTATTGCTTTTGTTATTAGTTTAGGTTATTTGATTAGTTGATTGCTGCATTAGAGTTGATTTGGTTGAGTAGGATTTTTACTTCCGTTTTATTTCATTTTGTTGAGTCTATTGTTGGAACTTGGATTTTGAATAATAAGGGATTTCTAGGGTGTTTATTTTTGCGTTATTGATCAAGTTTATGACGACAGCCCTTTCTTTCTCGTGAGACTTATATTGATTGCTGTGAATGATTTGGTGATGTGTGGATTGATGAAATTGATTTTGGCCTCTTAAATAAGCTTATAGTCATGTGAGAATTTGAGCCTAATTTTTGTTTCATTGAGAGTATGTCGCTGTGCATTTAATCTCTAGAACTTGCTCTGGTTTCTTGCTCAAAATTGCGTAGGAGAGTGTCAAGGATTTAGAAATGATCTTAGGCCATCTTTTCATAAGCCACAATGAACCCAAACACTAACCTGAATGCATTACTCCTTTGTTAGCCCAGTTGAGCCTGAAAGCCTTTTCTTTCTTAACCAGGATGATAGGAGGTGTGGATGGAATTGTAAGGGTATCCAATAATGTTAGGTGGTGAAGATAGGATTGTTGTCTAGAGCTGTATGAGGGACCATTTTTATTAAGTACATATAAATAAAAAAAAAAAAAAAAAAAATTCTGTCTTCTATACTATTTTATCTTTGGTGAAACCCCTTTGAGCCTGTTACTTTTCTGTCTTGTCTATGAGTCAAGAAAAGTGTTGTAGTTCTATCTTGTCTATGGGAAAGTGCTATATACGGGTGCATGGTATCTTGTCTATAAGATTTGGGTGAAATAAAGGGTAGATTGGTTGCTGTTGTTCATGATTAGCTTTTGAGTCTTTGGTTTTCTGTTCTTGTCCATAAGTGAAAACCTGGAGTCCTTCTTGTCTATGAGTTAAGGTGAAAATAAAATATGGTGGGCAATAGTTGTGATAATTGTCTTGTCTATGAGACAATATCTGTAGAAAGATAAGAAATTATAATTTGTGTTCAAAGTGAAGTTGGTCCTGAAAATTTACTGTGCTAGCAGTCTGTATTGGTTGGTTAGATGTGCGGTATGTGATGAGGAATAGTGGAGTGAATGGAGTTATAAGGATGAATTTATTTAGTCACTTTAGCCAAATTTTCCATACCTTTCACCAATGTGCCTACATTAGAACCTGAATAAAAGACCTTTTTGATCTTTATCCTAGCATTCCCTTAGTCAGTGGAGAGTTTAGACGATGAGCAAGCTTATGGTAGAAAGAGTGTGCAGTTGACAATTTGAGAGTATATACTTGCCTTTCTTACAATTCGAGCGAAATATGAGTGATACACTATCCTGTGAGAAGCGAACTTTTAGAGGCCAGGATTGAAATTGTCTGTTTGCATTTAACTGATGAATATGCAGTGATTGGTGTAGGAATCACAACCCCATTTTGTGTCTGAAACAGCCGATGATCAATTAATGCACCCCCATTTTGTTTTGTCTTTTCATCGCTCGCCTGAACGAGCAGAAGGCCTACGAACTTGCTGGCCAGCAGCGAGAGTCTCGATATCGAAGAACCTCCTCTATGTCGAGATACGTAGACCGTAAAGACCTTCGTGACAAGCGACGCTCCAGGCGAGATCACCCTTATAGCCGCACGTCGCGTACGGGTGAAGTTCCGTACAGCCTTTGCATCGACCAGAATTACCTGGTCAACAACGTGCTCAAGGGGCTCGGTGGCGTCGTGAAATGGCCCGCCAAGATGAAATCTGACCCCAAGACACGGGACACAAAGAAGTTTTGTGGTTTCCACAATGACCACGGTCACAAAACTGAGGAGTGTCAGGCTCTACGCCTGGAGGTACTCGAGCTTCTAAAGAACGGTTTCCTTACCGAGTACCTAACCAACAAGGGAAAGAATACATGGACCAGGGGTAGGCAAGCCAACCCAACCGGGAATGCGGAACCTCAGAACAAGCCACCACCCGCCGAGCGAACAATCCACGTGATCGTTGGGGGGTCAGAGATCAGTGGAAGGTCACGCTCTGCGGCCAAGAGAGCCCGAAGGATCCTAAATCATGAGGTCCACCACGTTAGCCCCATGCAGCAACATGAAGCCATTGAATTCACTGCGGAGGACACGCCGGGGCTCGTTCATCCCCATCATGACGCGCTCGTGATCTCACTCCTGATATCGAACTGTCAGGTAAAGATGTTGCTCGTGGATAATGGTAGCTCTGCAAACATCATGTTCCTTCGGACTTTGAAGGAGATGCAGATCCCCATGAGCAAGATAGAACCAGCAACCATGACCCTCTACGGCTTCAACGGGGGCCAACAGCAGACTGTCGGAGAGATCGCTCTTCCCATGTACTGCGGAGGCCTGAACCTGGATGTGAAATTCCAAGTTGTAGACGCAACGTCCGCGCACAATGCCATCCTAGGAAGGCCCTGGATCCATGAGCTCAAGGCAGTTCCCTCGTCGTATCACCAAGCGCTCAAATTTCCCACTCCCTGGGGAATTCAGACTATCCGAGGGGAACAAAAAGCATCCAGGGACTGTTACTACGCAAGCTTTCGAGCCGTCTGTTCACAACAACACGGTTCAGTATCGACCCTCGCGGGTCGACTAGAATCCGAAGAGCTGGAGAAAGTAACCCTCGACGAGTCTGACCCGACTCGCACCACCTTCGTAGGGGCGGAGCTTCCCGCCGACGTCAGGAGCACCCTTCTAGGGTTCCTCCGGAGGAAAGTTCACATATTCGCCTGGTCGCATCGCGATATGACCGGGATTGACCCGTCCGTCATCACGCACCGCCTCCAAGTGGACCCAAACTGTAGACCAGTGCAACAACGGCGACGAAAATTCTCCGCGGAGAAGAACCAGGCCATTAATGAGGAGGTGCAGAAGCTCATCAACATTGGGTCAGTACGAGAGGTACACTATCCCACTTGGCTTGCCAATGTGGTAGTCGTCAAGAAGAAGAACGGCAAGAATTGGGTCTGTATCGACTTTACCGACCTGAACAAGGCTTGCCCAAAGGATCCCTATCCTTTACCGCATATAGACGCCATAGTCAATGCTACGGCAGGACACGAACTCTTAAGCTTCATGGATGCGTTCTCAGGGTACAATCAGATTCAAATGCATCCCGATGACCAAGAGAAGACAGCATTCATCACTAGCCAGGGCATCTACTGCTATAAGGTGATGCCTTTTGGATTAAAGAACGCGGGCTCTACGTACCAACACCTCGTTAACTCCATGTTCAAGGAAAAGATCGGCAAAACAATGGAAGTCTATATCGACGACATGCTCGTCAAGTCCATCAAATCCCTAGACCATGTAGTCCATCTAGAAGACGCTTTCCAAATCCTGGAAAAGTATAACATGAAGCTAAACCCGACGAAGTGCTCATTCGGGGTATCCTCCGGCAAATTCCTCGGTCACATAGTGACCCAGAGGGGGATAGAGGCAGACCCCACGCAGATTAAAGCCATCCAGGAAATAGCACACCCGAGGTCCCCGAAGGAGGTACAAAAGCTGACCGGACGTCTTGCCGCCCTCAGCCGTTTCATATCGCGCTATTCCGAGAGAACCCACTCCATCTTCAACACCCTACGCAAGGGTAAACGGTTCGAATGGACCGAAGAATGCGCAAAGGCGCTTGAGGAACTGAAGGCTTACTTATCCAGCCCACCTCTGCTATCCAAACCGACTGACGGCGAGCCGTTGTTACTCTATCTATTAGTGTCGGACCACGCGGTCGGAGCCGTGCTGATACGAGAAGTAGATGGCAAGCAGCATCCAGTGCACTATGCTAGCAAATCCCTATTAGACGCCGAGACTCGATACACTGCCTTAGAGAAACTCGCCCTGGCGCTCGTGAATGCCGCCAGAAAGTTACGACCCTACTTCGAAGCTCATATCATCAAAGAAATCACGGCCTACCCTATAAGAGCCGTATTGTCAAAATCGGACCTGTCCGGGCGACTGCTTAAGTGGGCTGTCGAAGTAGGAGGCTACGGGATCCAATACGAACCAAGAACCTCCATCAAGTCACAGGTATTAGCCGACTTCGTGGCGGATTTCTCTACTAACCTACAACTGAAAGCGGAGCACGAAGTAGCCCACATGATGAAGGCCGACGAGGACGCCGACATATGGTCCTTAAAAATCGACGGGGCCAGCAATATGCACGGCAACGGGGCCGGAATAGTACTGATAGACCCACAAGGAGAAAGTTACGAGCGGGCCATCCGACTTGACTCTCCCACAACTAACAACGAGGCTGAGTACGAAGCACTTGTCCAAGGAATGCAACTCGCCGTAGAACTCGGAGCTCGAAGAGTACGCGCCGAGAGTGACTCCCAATTAGTCGTCAACCAACTAGACGGCACTTATGCTGTAAAGGAAGAGCGCCTGAAACTGTACCATTCCGCGATCGAAAGACTTAAAGAAAGAATCGAGGAGTGGGATCTCCGCCACATCCCCAGGGAATCAAATGCCCGAGCAGACGCCTTGGCGAGCTTAGCCGCCACAAGCTCCTCTCAAAGTACCCGGCCAATCCCCGAGACTTGGTTGCTAGCACCATCTGTCTCCGTACACAATAGCGTCGCGCCCGTCTATCAAGACAGGAGCGACTGGAGGGTCCCGTTCACTCGACATTTATCCGGGGAACCCTCGATCGGTGATAAGAACGACGAGATGAAAATTGGGAGAGCAGTCGCTCGCTTCACCCTCATTAACGGCAAGCTGTATAGGCGTTCGTTCGAAGGACCCCTCCTTCGGTGTATCGCCTCCCCTGAGACAGAAGAGGTACTCTCAGAAATACATGGAGGCGACTGCGGGAATCACGCCGGGGCTCGATCATTATCCCACAAAGTAATCACGGCCGGTTTCTATTGGCCTACCCTAAAGCAGGACGCGGTCAACCACGTAAAAAGGTGCGATAGCTGCCAGCGCTTCGAAACTTCCACCCATAGAAACGCAGAACCCCTCCACGCCACAATCACTCCGTGGCCATTCATGGTGTGGGGGATGGATCTAGTAGGGCCGCTGCCAAAGGGAACTGGCCAGAAGGATCATATCCTTATGGTAATGGATTATTTTACCAAGTGGGTAGAGGGCGAAGCCCTGGGGAGAACCCGCGATCTAGAAGTTATCAAATTCCTATGGAAGCACGTTCTGTGTCGCTTTGGAATACCAAAGGAGATACGCACAGACAATGGGCTGCAATTCGCCAGCGAAACGATGCAAACCTTCTGCGATACCTACGAGATAAAGTTGGTGTTCTCGACACCACGATACCCCGAAGCTAATGGTCTAGCGGAATCAACCAACAAAATGGTAATGGCCACACTGAAGAAGAAACTAAGCCCGCACGGATCCAGGTGGGTAGAAGAACTTCCTCCGGTCCGTTGGTCCTACCGGACCACCCCAAGGACCGCCACCGGAGCTACGCCATTCTCACTAGCATACAGGGTTGAGGCTGTAGCGCCCGTCGAGATCATCGCCTATAGTCCCCGAGTAGAATTTGCAGACGAGGCAGGAAATGCAAACCTACTCGAGAGAAACCTCGAACTTATAGACGAAATACGAGAAGACGCCGCAGCTAAAGCCTCTCAAAGGCGGCGCCAGGTAGAAAGATTCTACAATAAGAAGCTGAAGCTTAGGAGCTCTCAAGAAGGGGATCTAGTCCTAAGAAAGGTGTTTCAAAACACAAAAGAATCCGGAGCAGGAAAGTTGGCCCCTAACTGGGAAGGCCCCTACAAAGTATCCAAAGTAGTGGGGCACGGGGCTTACCAGCTAGAAACATCAGAAGGAAGAAGGGTACAAAATAGCTGGAACGTCAAACACCTGAAGAAATATTACCAGTAGTATGCAGATACGCGTATTCCTATCTTATTCTCTCATTTCATTTTTATTATTTATTCATAAAACCTTTACTAACTTGAGCGTCGGAGGGCATCGCCCAACCTGACCCTACATCGCTTGTTTCGCAGTTAAGTTAGGGGCTCGATATCGACGAGTTTAGTTACTCAACATCGACCCCCTAAGCCCCTCTAAGT
Source organism: Plectranthus barbatus (assembly GCA_026898455.1). NCBI lineage: Eukaryota > Viridiplantae > Streptophyta > Magnoliopsida > Lamiales > Lamiaceae > Plectranthus > Plectranthus barbatus. The sequence continues at coordinate 9,859 of JAPKLW010006098.1, read as the reverse complement.
CGAGCCGACCATTTTAACAATGAAGTTCCACTCCGATAAACAAGAAATAAAACGCAAAATAGACATGCAGCAAATTCCAATACGGAAGCGATATAACGAGAAAGATATGAATTAAAGCTGCAAACAATCTATTCAAAAGTAGCAAACAGAGTCAACGCAAATGTACATCAAAGTTGTCAACAATTTGGGTTACAATCGGAAAAGAGTGATAGCTATAAAACTACTTCCCAGCAGCAGCGTCCTCCTCAGCCTTCTTCTGGCCTTCTCCATCACCATCTTCGTTAATGAAGCTGTCAGCTTCCCTCTCTTCCGCACTTTTTTCCACTTCAGTCTCGGGGATCGAATCGAGGCAGGTCGGCACTTTGTTTGTCTCTTGCGGCTCAACGTCGAGGAGGTTCCCCTCGGTGATGACCCGAGAAGAGGACGGAGGCGTAGCAGGGCGTTTAATGTTCTCGAGGTCAAAGTCTGGACACCTCCGACCAACCACGGCGCAGATAGATCTAGTTACCATCTGCACGAGTAGGTCGAAGGTCGATTTGAACTCTGGATTCGCCACAACCTCTTGGTAGTCAACCCCGTAACCCTTCTTCAGCGCCTCCACCTCCTCCTCGTGCGCCTTCTGCTCTTTGAGCCTCTCTTCCTGGCTCTTGTGGAACCGACCCCTGAAGGATTCAAGTTCCACCTCCATCTTTCGCCTCGACTCCTCGAACCTCTCAGCCGAGGCTCTCAAATCACCTTCCAAGCCCTTGCAGCGCTTCGACAGCTCTTGCCTCTCCTTCTTCAAGTCCTCGTATTTCTCCTTCCATTTCTGGCTCTCTAGCCTCGAGTCTTTCAACTCCTCCGAGATCGAAGCGATTTAAAGGCCAAATCGACCCGTTTATCCCGCTCTGTCTGCAACTCCTTTCGGGATCGACTTAGCCCCTCGCTAGCCGAGTCTAGGGACTTGATAAGTTGCTCGGAGTAGATGGCAAACCTACTGGTAGTCTGCAAGAGGTCATTGGAAAAAATTAGACGAGTAAAAGATCAAAATCGAAGTTGTCAAGAAGCATGAAAGCCTGTACCTCCTGGAGATCCTTCGCCATGGTGAAGTTCTCACGAGCGTACTCACTATCGAAGTCCTCGGCGCGAATCTCCCCATCTAACACCTTCTTCACATGAAGTGCATATGCGGCCGTGGAAGAAGCAATGCTAGTCGAGCCGGAGCCGACCAGTACAAGGTCCAACTCTTTAGACTGGCCTGTCGACCCCAACCGAGCCCTTGAGTCCGCGCTCACGTCGCGGGCCCTCTTCCTCCTCTCGTCACGAGCCGTACGAGGAGAGGGAGTCGTAGCCCTTGTTGGCTTGACCGGAGGGACAGGAGGAGGGGCAGACCCTGGAACGATTGTCTCGGTCGGTTCGACAACGACCCGCTCCTCGGTCTGCTTGATTGGAGACGCGCACGGCGTCTCGATATTGGCCCTCTTGGACGAAGGAGCCTCTGTAGTAGGAGTCGAGGATGAGACCTCCCTCGGGCGTTTCTGGGCTTTCATCGCCGCCAGTAGGTCCATAGGAGACAAGCCCGTCATATTCGCAGGAAGTTTCTCTTTCTTACCACTCTCGTTCACCCAAAACTCCGCACCAACACTCCTCTTGCCTCTGACCGAGGAGAACTTGCGATCCTCTCTCGAATAGGCGATGTCGACCCGACTCTCCTCGGTCGACTCTCCTCCTCGTCGGTAAGGATCGTTTGTTTATATCCTGCAAGACAAAAGACACGCATGAGTTATCATAAGGAGTCGACATCGAGGCTCACACTAACACATGTACAAGATGAGACCGCACTTATCGGAACACCCCCCTCAGACAAACACTCGGGGCTGGAGTGGCTCATGGGCACCCATACCCACTGATTCTTCCAACCCGGGGTATTCTGCCTACAGCCAGTTATCATCGCCTCGGCCAGATTGTCCCTCTTCGATAGGAAGTAGTAACCGGCCTCGTACCTCCCTAACCTATATAAATAATGCCACTCCCTGAGAGTTGGGTACCCAAGCCCAGCATCGTAAAATATGAGAAACGTCCCCAGCATGTGGCACCAGCTGATTGGTGCAATCTGGAATGGAGCCAATCCGTATGAAAACAGGACGGCTTGGAACCACGTATGGAGTGGCCAACCAACCCCATACTTAAGCACGGGAAAGAAAAACGCCACTTCATCGATGCGAGGCGATCGGCAACACCTTTCATCGCGCTTCGGTATCGTGTATACCATTTTATGACAGGCCACCCCCGCAGCATTCTTTTTCACAGACTCCTCGGTAGCGAGGGACACGGCAGTGCGCACCGGATCGTCAGGATGGATTTGGTCCTTTTTCACGAAGGACCTATCGACCTCCATGGGTACGAAGGAGTCGTTGCTGCCCTCGCTAGCTTCGACGGAGCCCTCCTCCTCCGAGATCTCCTCAGGGTCTATATCGAGGACCGGTTCCTCGGCATGATGTCGACCCCGTCCGATACCCGAGGTCGCATCCTCTCGGTACGGCGAACCCCTCGTCGCCGACTCCTTAGAACTCGATGAGGAGGAAGGCTCCTCCCAAATCTCAACCGGTGAACTCGTAATGAAAACTGTAACTACGTAAGATTCAAAACAAAAAAAAAATTGGAAAAGAAATAGGTCCCCCCAAAAAGGCAAGAAAACGAAAAAACGCAATACGCACGCGAGAAACGGAAGGGAAAGGACCCCGCAAGCGAAATCCAACATAAACTAAACACAACCGACCCGTACATGCAATCGACGACCATCAATTTCAGGCAAATCGGAGAAAAAACACATGTGCATGATCTCGTCAAAACACACCAACCAACTTCAAGAATTAAACCCAGAAAACGAATCAGATTAGCACCTATCAAAATCAGCCAGTCCGAGCGAAGAATTAAAAGCGAATGATCGGGTTACGAAATATAAACGAACAAGGCACTCACAATGATTCCAAAACAAACAACAATCAACAAAGTTCACAAAATCCCAGCCTGAAGACCCCGAACTAAGACGAGTACAAACCCAACAGAAAGGGCGAACACGATCAATATAATGCATGAGGAAGAGCGAAAGAATCCGAGCAATTTACCTGGATAGTCGCAGAAAGCAAATGGGCAGAAGCGAACGCCAAAACCATCGCAGGAGAGCAGAAGAAAGACTCGATTGCCGGAATTGCAGTCGCCGGAGTGATCGCCGGAGTATTAGCACTTGCCGTCGCCGGAACAGTCGCGGTTAAAAGAGTAGACAGGGAGTTAGCAAACGTAAAGTGGTAAAGTGAAGCCCGCGTCGCGAATTTATAAGAAGCTGAAAGGGGAAAACCGTTCACGTCCCAACTCCACCCCTGGAGTTGGCCGAAATTACAATTGTGCCATCCCAAAGGCGGTAAAATTTTGAAGGCCCAGGAAACGCGCCTCGACATCGAGCCGTCGTAAGGGTCGATATAGACCATCTAGGAGTCCCTGGTGCGAGCCACCCATGGAAACTTAAAACAATAACATCCCATCGTGGGGAGAACTATAACGCGATCGGCACCTTCTACGGGAATGTGAGAATTCCCCATGGGAACTCACCACGTGTCCTACGATCCGCTATAACTAACCCCACTAGCGCTCTACGGAGCCAAAACAGAGTGCACGTGCGAGAGCCCCGCTCCGCGCAAGAGAACATTCCCCGGAATAGTTCTAACCCGCGTGACCCCCGGACTCACGCTTTAGCCCGCAGGGCAATACCCCTGTATTCCCTGCACGGTCATACGCTTGCGCTCCCCAGGAACCTTCGTATTGACCTGGAGTAGTATCCCGGCTACTCCCTAGCGGAGTTACTCTCTCAAGAAGTATCTCCCGGGCCCGAGGATAGTCTTTTGGATACCTCGATTTTACGCACTCTGTATCGAATCTCAACTCGTAATTTTGGTTCCAGGGCCTGCCCCGCTCAGACCCCGCAACCAAAAGGGGCTATTGTTGGGACTAGGCCCACGAGCCCAGGCCCAATAGACAAGTCGGCCCTCGCAAACAAGTCCAACTCACAAAGCCAGTCCGCCAACGTAAACAAGACACTAAAAATCTGCTCAAGTCAAGTCCTCTCGCTACCGACGAGCAAGGAGCCTCGCCATCGAGGAATCGTAAGGGTCGATGTCGAGGAGTCCAAGGAAGGGAAACCCTAGCTCACTGGCGGCGCCCGATCGCTGAAGGCCCTAACCTCCTCCGAAAAACCCGCGAACAATCCGATATTTGCGGCGAGCCGTTACTACTCGACGGAGCTACTGCCTACCTGCCCCTATCCTGTCTATAAATAGGGGCAGAAGTCTCAATTTTTGTATCGATTTCCCTCATAAGTAAAATATAGCCGAAACTCTGTCAAATTCTTTGTAGATTCCTTCATTACTGGAAACAATCACATCAACGTTATTTAGTTCGCCGCATGTTTAATTTCTGCCATTTAATTCTTGTTTGTCGTTTCCAATTTCCGTTATTATCTGTGACTTTCTAACGAAGCTCTAAGGGCTCCTTTTTCTCGTGAAATCGATCTCAACAGGGGCCAATTTAGTTGGAACGCCGAGTTCGGTAAGTGGGCCTATTCTAGCGGGACGGAAAAAGTATTTCACTATTCATATAATTAAATCGAATATATATGTTGCATAGAATTTGTGTAATATTTCAATCTGTCCTATTTTATTATATTTTATTAATCTCACTTATCTTTTGTCTATTCTATTTATTAATTTCATTTTTTAAAATAACAAACTTTTTTATAATTACTAATAAATTATTAATTTCATTATATTTATAAATAATGGTTATCATTATATTTTCATTTGAGATTATTAATATGGGACGGAGTATAATTTAGTGAATAGTGTTTAATCTAATCGATTTCTACGACTGGCTTTCGGCCATCGTATAGGGTTGTACATTAGATAAAACAATATATCAATCAATTATTATAAATTAATTATTTGCGATGTTTGTCGGCGCAGCCGAAAAGGAGGTAGCCCATGAGGCGATAAGGCTTCTCTACTTAGATAAATTACTTAGTTTACGTCATTTACTAATTTAATTTAACACTTATATTATTAAATAATATGAATGTTACATTAAAAGACCTGCCTAATTCTGGTTTAATTTTAACTTCTTTTATGTAAAAGTTGAGTAAGAGATCAACCCATACATCGTATGAGCTAAAAGGCAACTTTGGTTTTCAATTTTATATTGATTGATTGTTGAATAAAATTCATGTGAGAATATAATACACAATTTGGATGAATGGCTTCCACTAAATAATTATAAATTAATGGCTAACGTGATAAGAGAAAGTGATCCTACGAGTAAACCATCAAGTGAAATGATCAAGTTGCATCGCCATCTTACTCACAATGAATAGATGGAAGTGAAAGTAAAAAGTGCTTCTACATCTCGAAGCATAGTAATTAAATATTTAATCTATAATTAATTGATTATGAGTTCCAATGTAATAAAATTAGTTAAGAATGACCCTTCGGTGGTAGTGTAGGGGACAAAAATTTGTATTTTAGTTATATATAGTTGAATCTACAAGGAATTAGTTAAGAATAGAGCATAAACCCTAAATTTACAAGGAAAATAGATTTAGATATGGTAAGATATATCTAAATATTTATATACTATAATAGTCAATAGATATATTCTTTTTTATGTACATTTGGAGTAGATATAGTCAATTCTTGTCCAAGTAGAAAATAAGATATGCAATATCTTTCTTCACCCTTATCCAATTAGCGTGCTTTTCGAGCTGCAACTTGTTGGAGCGGTTTGATCGGTTGAATTTTAGGAGTGACTCGATCGGTTGCCCAAGCAGGTCGACCGCATGTCCGGATCGATGATTATACTAGACTTGATTTTGCTTGTCAGGCCGCATTTACTTGTAAATGAGCCCAAAATGAGTGAGATCATTTTTGGGAGCCCTAACACTTACATATCTTTATGTATAAAACAATAGTAGATATGATTTCTTGATGAAAATGACTGGAAATTAGAAAATGATTTTGGCTCAAGTTTATTAATTGTGTATTTTGACAATGATGTCATCGATTAGTGTCTATTTCATGCCTTATTGTTATGCTCTTTTAATGAAAAATAAAAGATATGAATATTATTTTTTAATATAATTGAAGGAAATGATTGTTTTTCCAGAATATCCAAGGGCTGTTTTTCACCATATATTTCTTGTTCGGCTTTTAGAATGGTGATTTAGGCAGCGGGCCGGGCCTATCTGCAAATTGCATGACAAAGTCGTACATCTACTGCAAATGGGATTCTAAATCAAATCAAGTCAAATTATTTGGTTTTTCACTTGAAAATAATTCACCAAAAGACCTATTCTATGCAATCCTCTTCAACAAGTTGCATGAAATTTTTGGGTATAGGTCAAATTACTCATGAATCATCAACATTTATTTGAATACAAATGAATTCGAATGTAAATCTCTTAGATGGTACATGAAAAATATATTTGAAAATGATAAATCTCAATTATGTTCCTTTTTCACTATATCTCCAAGTTTAAAACAAAGAGTATGCATATATTACAATCCTTTTATTTTTTAATGAAAAGTTTCAAAATTGATCCTCTCTTTTGTGAGTGGAAAAATAAAACCTAAAAGATGGTTATTTAGGGATTCAAAGCTCGAAAAATAAATTCTCAATCTAGGATTTGAGAATTTCTAAAAACTTTTAATTCAAGACCCGAAAACTTATTAATTTTTAATTTAGGACCTCAAAATCAAGTCCATGATTGAGAATTCAGAAACTATTGATTTATAGATTCTAAATTGAAAATTCATTTTCAAAGCATAAATTGACAATTAAATTATATTTTGGGTCATTTGAGTAACAATACTCCAATAATATACTATAATTAATTGAAAATTCTTTCGGGCATAATGATTAAAAAAAATAGAAATGCAGTGTATATAGTGGGCCCAGGGGCCCAATCTCAATTTGAGCGAGGAATTATAAGCCCAACATTTGGCTATAAGTAATGGGTGAGCATCTGCTTCTTTTTCTCAATTTTTTTTAAATCATAATAATAATTTAAAAAAAAAGGAAAAACTTGCGTTAGGCACGCCTAAACAGTTTGGGCGGGTTTTATCCATACCCAAATGGGTTCATCCATTCTAAATAAGATTTATTAATCCTCAATTAAGATATATTAGATGAATTTGATTTAGATTAATGAATAAAATCCGCCTAACCATTCAGGTGTGCCTAAGACGTTCCCTAAAAAAAAATCAATCTCGAAACCTTTCAATTCTTAGAGGAAGTGAAACATGCAAATTGGTAGGGCTGAACCACACATAAGCTTGATTAGGTGTGTCTGCTAGTGGGTCGGTCCTAAAACTAGGAGTGTCTTAATCATATAGTAAAAGTCGAAAACACATTAAATTTTGTAGGTCTTGGTATTTAAGATGAAGTTAATGTAACTCCTAACTTTATGAGTCACATTGATTAAATAATGGCGTGACATTACTCTATAATTAATATGGTCGACAAATCAAAAATATGATGGAGCTACACTTCTTTTGGAGTTAATATGTAGCGGTTGGCTCCAATTTAATTTCTACCAAAAAAATCATTTTCGATATTAACTTCCACAAAATTTCACAAAACCATACTACAATTTTGTCCTATATGCTAAATTCCGAAAAACTCTGGAATAATTTAACTCATCGATAGCTTGATTTAATTTTTAAAAATAAAATGCTTGCATTTTTAAAGCTATTGTGTGAGTTGGACTTATCTAGAAAATGGAACGTTAAAAAGTGATTATGTAATGTTGTGATAATAAAGTAAGAAGAAAATATTAATGAATTGGAAAGGAAAGAATTAAAGGAAGCCGAAAAGAAAAGAGTAATTGGTAAAAATCATATCCTGATAAGGAATGACCAAACTATGTTACCTCCTCCATGCTTCTCTTTTATCTTCATTTCTTTCTTTCTTTTTTAGATTTTTTTAACATTAAATTAAACTCCCATATACAAATGTTCCTAAAAAACTCGAATACATAACCTCTTGACCATAAATAAATAAAGTACTTTCACTACTACACCTCGAATAAGGGACTTGAGAAATCCCAAAATTTTATTTTCATTTCTTTACACTTTACTTTGTTATTAATTAATCAAGGACCTGAAGATTTTCACAAATTCTCAATTCATGACTCGAAATATTATAAAATTTTTAATTCTAGAGTTCAATATCGAATCAAAGATTTAGTTTTTTAGTATTTTTCAAGTCTTAAATTAAGAATTTATCTTTCGAATTCTGAGTAAGATTATCAAATAATTCTCGATTTAATGAAATTTTATTTTATGTGCAATTAATAGGGTATGTGTAAGCATATCAATTAAAATATTAAATAAAATATTTTGCTGAAGTATAAAAAGTTCATGGTTTCTTATAACTAATTTCCTTTTATCTTCCGAAAGATATTTCAATACAAAAAAAAATACTATCCCATTTATAAAAAATTTGAATAAAAGATTTTGAGATCAATCTTTTCCATTTACAAAACTTATTTGCCCTTGGAAATTTCGAGATGAATGTTATCAAGAATACAGAGCCCTTATCATTAAAATTAGCCATTTAAAAACAAACCTTTTATCTCTTAAACACATTTTCCGAATTAAGAAACAACACTTGCATGATTGAGAGCTTCTCAGAAATTAATGTTTGTTTTATTGTAGTGGATGATGCAAAACTTTTGGAAAAGAAGGCAAATTACAATCCAAACAGCATATAAAAATTTGTTAAAAAATCTTATACGTAAAATCTTCGAATTAAAGGCATCCATATAGATAATTATTTTTTTACTCTTATTAAAAAAAGGTTAATGCACTCCTATATACATTAGCCTTTTTTAATTGGACTTTTTTAGCAATATTTATTATAAAATAGTGTCTCACCTGCTTTTAATTATATTAAATTTTGGTACTTATAAGTTTGTGTTTTAATTTTGTAGATTTTTATTATTTGCACCAAAAATTGAATTGTACATTGAGACAGTGGTGTATCAATATCATTTGATGTAAGAATCAATCTAGTGACATCTTTGCTCGTAAAAGAAAAAATAAAAGGAATATAGTGACATCACGGAATAACTTTTTATATCGTAAAAATACATACATTGATCACATTTTTATAACAAATAAAATGATTTTGAAAATAGATGATATAGATTTAACAAAATTTAAAGATGCCCATTCCCAAATCTATATATACCTAAAAGCAAAACCCCACACCCAAAAAATTTCCCCCCAAAAATACTTACCTAAAATAAACTTAATATATATTAGGTAAGTAGAATCAAATATGGTAAGTATGGAATAATTTATAATAATTATATTTATAATAAGTATATTAAGGCATATTTATAGATATATTTGATATTTTAAATATATAATTAATTATTTTCTTATTTATATGCTAACTAAATAATTAGTTTCATTAAACGTTATGTAATTATTATAATATATAATTATTTATTTTATTGAATAATATATTATTCATAAATCATAATAAAAAAATAAATCAATTTAATATATAATTGAAGAATTCAAATCCAATAATTATAATTAATAATGCATGTTCAGATAATATGCTATTATATTATAATTAAATATTTTAATAAGATATTTGTTATAAAGAAAAATTAGATATTCTATATCAACATTTATTCACGATAAAAATTTCAAAACAATTATACACTATACGAAAATAAATTTTTAAATTTAACAACAAAAAAAAAATAATATAAACAATTATTAGATATTCCAACACATGGAATATTTGTTAGGTGTAGTTGGTG
>JAPKLW010006097.1:0-18415 GCA_026898455.1 Plectranthus barbatus | reverse complement strand
ATGGGAGATGAGTCTCTCTATGAAGCATGGGAAAGATATCGAGATTTGTTGCGGCGATGCCCACAACATGGATTTTCGGAGGATCAGCAAATTTGTCAGTTCTATAGAGGATTATCACCAGCAACCAAGTCGATTGTGGTCGATTGTGGATGCTTCTGCTGGAGGATCTATTCTGAATCGGAGCTCAGGAGATGCTATGAGAATTCTTGAAGAGATGGCTATGAATAGCTATCAGTGGCCAGCAGATAGACAAGTACTGAGGAGAATTGCTCAAGTAGAGGATCCGGCGGTGGTTACTTTGAAAGATGAGATGGTGAAGTTAACAAAACAGATGGCTATGATGAACACTTCCAATAATGGAGAGGGATTTAATGTTGGAGTAAGTCAAAGTCATGAGCACAATTCTGAGGGTGTTCACTATGTGAATCAGTATGGAGGACGACCTTTCAATGCATATGGTGGAAATCAAGGTGGTCAAAATTTTGCCCAAGGAAGAGGCAATTTCAATCAAGGAGGGGGAAATTAGTACTACCCAAATATTAGGAATCATCCTAATTTGTCGTATGGTAACCCCAACAATGCACTTCAACCACCACCGGGATTTAGTGTGAAGCATGGAGTTATTGAAGAGCCATCAAAGGGTAAATCGTCAGAAGAAGTCATGAACACAAGAATGGAAAAGATTGAAGGTGATGTAGCATCATTGACCAAGTATATGAAGATGATAGAAGGGCATATGGGACAACTTGCTAGTTCTTCGGGTGTTAATAACAAACCGGGCCAATTTCCTAGTAATACGGAAATAAACCCGAAAAATCAGTGCAATGTTATCACCTTGAGGAGTGGGAAGAGCTATGATGGTCCCTGGATGCCCGATAATGATGAACATGTTGAGAAGGAAGGAAAGGAAGAAGAAGAGATTGTTGTGGAAAGAGCTCCTTGCAGTTCTCGCGGCAAATCTGATTCAGTTCAAGGAGGTGATAAACCGAATCCACCTTTTCCTCAAAAGTTGAAGAAGAAGAAAATCGAGGATAAGTATGCCAATTTCCTTGACATCTTCAAGAAGGTGCAAATCAATATTCCCTTGCTCGATGCTTTACAGCAGATGCCGGGATATGCAATGTTTTTGAAGGAGGCTGTTTCACAAAAGAGGAGACATGGAGCTTTTGAAACGGTGAATCTAACTGATGAGTGTAGTGCAGTTTTGCAAAAGAATATTCCAATGAAGCAAAAGGACCCTGGTTCTTTTACGGTCTCGTGTGTCATTGGCGGGGTAAACTGTGGGAGAGCTTTGTGTGATTTGGGGGCAAGCATCAATTTGATGCCTTTGTCCATTTTCAAGCGGTTGCCTTTGTATCCATGGTTGCATATGCATTTTGTTGCATTCATGGTTGCAGCGGCAGCATCACCATGAAAATTATTTTAACTGGGGTTTTGATTTAAATGGAGATGATGTATTATGTTTTTGATTTTAATTACAATTGAAATTGGATGCTGCAGGGTAAAAATTGTAATTATATATTGTAATTTAAATTTTTTTAAGGTGCTATATTTAGTAAAAATATCGTTATATTTAGAATCACCCTTATTAAAATTATAGTAAATTGATAATCGTGAGGTAGATGGCTCGTTGCTAGGGGTGAGTATTCGGTTATTCGGTGCGGTTATTGCGCGTAAAATAACCAAACCGAAATAATCGAAATTTAAATGAAAGAAACCGAAACGAACCGAATTACGGAAATAACCGAACCGAAATTTTAAATTCGGTTTTCGGTTTTTTTTTCGGTTATTCGGTTATAACCGAAATTATTACTTTGGAAATTAAAAATCAATAAAAAATCAAAATAAAATTATTATTATTAAAAAAATAATATATATATATATATATATATATATATATATAAATTAATAAAAAATGAAAATCAATAAAAATCAAAATTATTATTTAAAGTAATAATAATAACAATATATATATTATTTAAAATAATAATAATATATATTATTTCGGTTAATTCGGTTAGTTCAGTTATTACGGTTCCGAAAAAAATAACCGAACCAAAAACCAAAAACCGAAATTGTAGAAAAAAATAACTGAACCGAACAAAAAACCGAAATAACCGAAATTTATTCGGTTCGGTTCGATTTTTCGATTTTTTTGCTCACCCCTAGTTATTGCGCGTAAAATAACCGAACTGAGATAACCGAAATTAAAATGAAAGAAAGACCGAATTACTGAAATAACCGAACCAAAATTTTAAATTCGGTTTTCATTTTTTTTGGGTAATTCGGTTATAACCCAAATTATTACTTTGGAAATTGAAAATCAATATAAACTGAAAATCAATAAAAATAAAAATTATTATTATTAAAAATATATATATATATATATAAATTAATAAAAAATGAAAATCAATAAAAATCAAAATTATTATTTAAAAAAATAATAAATTTATATATATATATATATGTATATGTATATATTATTTAAAATAATAATAATAATATATATTATTTTGGTTAATTCGGTTAGTTCGGTTATTACGGTTCCGAAAAAAATAACCGAACCGAAAACTGAAAACCAAAGTTGTAGAAAAAAATAATCGAACCGAACCGAAAACTGAAATAACCGAAATTTATTCGGTTCGATTCGGTTTTCGGTTTTTCGATTTTTTTCTCACCCATACTCGTAGCCGAAATTGGAACAGTGTTGAGTCTTACAAGATTCTAGTGTCAGGATATTAAATAAAATCACACTTTATTTATATTTAGAAATACTTTTTCACATGTAAAATACTTAATTTTTTTAAAAGTAACGCATTCATTTAAACTAACGGCGCAACAGCCAATCATGTCAATCCAAGGCCTGTATTTTAGAAAAGCGCCTTCGGTGGCGGCAGATGTGTAAACACATGAAGAAGTTGCAGCAGGGACAGTGAAATCCACGCTCATCATATCGATCATATGATCCGTAGATCCTGGTGCGACAAACGTCGCAACGCAGCTTTGTGGTTAGAAGTGAAAATGTGAGAGGGCGCGGGTGGACAGCAGCCCGAACTGCATACCGGTGTCCAAACTTGATGTTTTGATACTTACCAGAGGTAGCAGGAAAGCAGTTGGGATGGAAGGAGGTGTCGCAGTCGCAGTCGCAGAGGGATTCATTTCTAATTCGCAGGCGTCGCAGGAGAAGCGGTCGGGATGGTTGAGATTGGCATCATATGTGAGGGGCAGTGTCTAGTTGGTTTGCTGAGTAATGGGCATCTAGGCACTGTCTAGGCCGCTTAATTCGCCTAGGCGCCGACTAAAAAGGCTATATATCGTATAATCGATTCAGGCAACCTATTGTTTAAAAAATTAATTTACCGATTAACTTCCGCCTAGAAACTGCTTAGGACTAAGCCCCACCCGACTAGCACTCAATGATTTTTACAGCCTTTACTAGAACTAGTGTGAAACTCATGAACGTCTCACCTTCTTTTTCACAGGGCAGGTTGGAGCAAATGAGCATTTGAAGTAAGCTCTTGGACAAGGGTTGTCTCTAGTCACCTTCTGTCCATATTTCCTCCATTGATATCCATCCTTAACTATCTGTGATTTGAGCAAAAAACACACCCTTTTAATGCAAGATCTCACCAAAATAACTCAAACAACTCAATCCCTTCACAAATCAGAGACTTACAAGGCTTGTATCAGATGCATCTGTTCTAACACAAAGGCGAGAAGTCTTGGCCTTGATGTGCTCCTCCCTTGGCTTCTTACACGATTCCTCATCACTAGAGCTGCTGTCGGAAGGGCCAAGATTCAAAACCTCAATGTTCCCATTGCTGCTGCTCTCTGCCTTCCTCTTCCTTGATGCAGTGTTGCAGGAGCTCTTGCTTGTATACTCCACCAGCTGATTCCTCAGCTCAGTGTAGTTCTCACACATCACTGTCAGCATCTCCGTCAGTTTCTTGTTTTCAGCACTCACCCTATTCAGTTCTTCAATTAGGGCACCTTTCTGAAAAACCAAAACCAAAACACCCACCAAAAATAAGCACAGGCGCAATCAAGATTCAAGAATCGTGTAATGATGAAACAGCAGCAATTCGCTCACTTCTTCTTTGACATTCACAGCGTTTCTTCCCAAACCAATGAAGCTTCTCTCCAGCACTTGATGTTGATGTTTCTGAAACCAAAAGGGATGATGAATCAATCTCAAGTTTCGAAGCCCAGAAACGAGACGTCTATTGTTTAAGAGAGATAGTAGACATACCAGAGGCGGCGACTCGGAGGCGTCGAGAAACCTGAGAGGCTTGGCGTTTAGATCCAATGAAGAAGAATTCAGCAGACTTGTGAACTCCATAAAATTTCAGATCAAGTTGAGGGTTTTGGGTGTTGGATGCTTTCTGGGCAGTTGTCAATGAAGAGAAGACGTGTGGGAGTATTTATAGATAGAGGGAGGGAGGGAGGGAGAGAGAGAGAGGAACAAGTTGCAGGAAGGTAAGGAGGAAGATGGTGATCAGGATAAAATAATGGCCCCCTCAAGAGCTGTATCTTGGAGTATGTGGTCTGATTCTGGACACTTTTTTTTTTAGTATTTTATATTTGAAATGGATGTGAGAGAGAGTTGGCTAGAAAAATAAAACCTTGGTCAGTTGAGTCCAAAATAAATCAGCAAACTGTCAAAGTTGGCTGATTTAATCGAGCTTTAATCGAGCCTAAACGAACTTTCTAAATTTAGATTATGTTTCAGATTTTCACTATTATTTTGAAGAAAAAAAGTAATTTATTCCAAAATTAATATAATATTTATGCTCATATTCTTAAATTTTTCATTATTAGAAAGATTTATCATTATTGTTACTCTTAAATCATGAAAATAATATTTTTATAATAGTAATTATTTTATATTTCTTACTAATTTTAGCTAACGAGTCTGCTCACGAACTCACGAGTCGAATACTATGATGCTCAAGTTTGGTTCATTTAATAAACGAGGTTTACTAAACGAACTCGAACGAGCTTTTATCGAGTAGAGATCCGAGTAGCTCACAAACAATTTAGTTCATTTACACCCCTAATTATAGTATAAGTTATTTTAAGTAATTGATATTCTATCTTTAGTACTACCTCCGTCCCGCTTAAATAGGCCCTTTTCATTTTGATACATTAATTTCGGAGCCAGTATTTAGTAGCTAATTGTGGTTAATAATAAAATTGACAATCGTAATTAACTTGCTTAAGTCTTAAATAAGTTAATTACAATTACCAATTTAATTATTAACCACAATTAGCTACTAAATATTAGCTCCGAAATTAATGTATCAAAATAAAAAGGGCCTATTTAAGCGGGACGGAGGGAGTATTTTTTTGGATAATAGTAAAGTGCAATATCCATCATGAAGCTTCTCATTGAAATATCCATTTTTCGGCAAAATAAATACTAGAATTAGACTGATTTGGCATGAGACGCAAAGATGCGCTCCATATTATGGAATCTAGGAACTCATTCAAAATAAACATCATCAACAGTTTAGACAATACACAATATCAAAAATAATACATCCTCTATTCAAATTTATTAGTCCCACCGTACCATATAACCTAAATGGAGGGAGTATATAATCATACCGTATAACCAAAAGGAGGGAGTATATAACCGTACCATATAACCAAAACGGAGGGAGAATATTTTTTTCTACCTAATTTACCATATATCGACACCAAGGGGGCGGCATTATGTAGAGGCTGACAGGGTCGGCCGCCCCACGATATTTTGAATTTTTTTTTAAAAAAAAATTATAAAGTGTCAATCCCACAAAATTACAATCGAACCCCCACAATACTTGAGTTCTA
Organism: Plectranthus barbatus; assembly: GCA_026898455.1. Lineage (NCBI taxonomy): Eukaryota > Viridiplantae > Streptophyta > Magnoliopsida > Lamiales > Lamiaceae > Plectranthus > Plectranthus barbatus. The sequence continues at coordinate 12,583 of JAPKLW010006097.1, read as the reverse complement.
CATCCGCCCCTGATCGACACCATCATCGTGGACAAAATAATCATTCAATGTTAATTTTGATATGAGATTTGACTCTTTTTTATATATAGTTTTTTTTTTTAATTTGCTATAAATTATTTGTTAAATCCAATTAAATTAGGTATTTGGTTTGCTTATCTCCTATTTTTGTGTTTTTCTTCACAGCTTCTTCATGTCCGTACACCTCGAGTTTTCTTCACATCCCAAGGCTGTTAGAATTGTGTTTATTATTATAATTATACATTATTTATACTCACTGATTAATTTGATTTTATGGATTGTTAAGGCACCAATTAACAAGTCTTGATTCAGGATTACAAATTTTGTTGGCTAACAAATTGAGAATGCTCATTTAAAATAAAAATAAATAAATAATAATGCATACATATAGAATATAGTGTATGTGAAATTAGTATATAATTATTATGATGAGTTGGAAATGGAATTATATAGATAGCAATAAAAGTAATGAAAACTAATAATGCATACAAACAATATATTTAATTGGGCCAGGGCTTGGAAATCTAAATTTTAGAAGCCAATAATCGTGTCAATCGAACCAAGTCGAGTCGAGTAGTGTCGTTCTCAAGTTTGACTCGTTTAATTTTGAGTCGAGCTTTGAGTTTTTTAAACGAATACTTTGATGTTCACGAATTTTATCGAGCTTTAATCCAGCCTAAACGAACTTTCTAAATTTAGATTATGCTTTAGATTTTCACTATTATTTTGAAGAAAAAAATAATTTATTTCAAAATTAATATAATATTTATGCTCATATTCTTAAATTTTTCATTATTAAAAAGATTTATCATTATTGTTACTCTTAAATCATGAAAATATTATTTTTATAATAGTAATTATTTTATATTTCTTACTAATTTTAGCTAACGAGTCTGCTCACGAACTCACGAGTCGAATACTATGATGCTCAAGTTTGGTTCATTTAATAAACGAGCTTTACTAAACGAATTCGAACGAACTTTTATCGAGCAGAGATCCGAGTAGCTCACAAACAATTTAGTTCATTTACACCCCTAATTATAGTGTAAGTTATTTTAAGTAATTGATATTCTATCTTTAGTATTTTTTTGGATAATAGTAAAGTGCAATATCCATCATGAAGCTTCTCATTGAAATATCCATTTTTCGGCAAAATAAATACTAGAATTAGACTGATTTGGCATGAGACGCAAAGATGCGCTCTATATTATGGAATCTAGGAACTCATTCAAAATAAACATCATCAACAGTTTAGACAATACACAATATCAAAAATAATACATCCTCTATTCAAATTTTCTAGTCCCACCGTACCATATAACCTAAACGGAGGGAGTATATAATCATACCGTATAATCAACCGTACCATATAACCAAAACGGAGGGAGAATATTTTTTTCTACCCAATTTACCATATATCGACACCAAGGGGGCGGCATTATGTAGAGGCTGACAGGGTCGGCCGCCCCATGACATTTTGAATTTTTTTTTAAAAAAAAAAATTATAAAGTGTTAATCCCACAAAATTACAATCGAACCCCCACAATACTTGAGTTCTACATCCGCCCCTGATCGACACCATCATCGTGGACAAAATAATCATTCAATGTTAATTTTGATATGAGATTTGACTCTTTTTTATATATAGTTTTTTTTTATTTGCTATAAATTATTTGTTAAATCCAATTAAATTAGGTATTTGGTTTGCTTATCTCCTATTTTTTGTGTTTTTCTTCACAGCTTCTTCATGTCCGTACACCTCGAGTTTTCTTCACATCCCAAGGCTGTTAGAATTGTGTTTATTATTATAATTATACATTATTTATACTCACTGATTAATTTGATTTTATGGATTGTTAAGGCACCAATTAACAAGTTTTAATTCCGGATTACAATTCTTGTTGGCTAACAAATTGAGAATGCTCAATTGAAAGAAAACATAAATAAAAACATATTAATTTAAATTATAATAAACTGTTAATGATATGAGGTTTCATATAATGCTAAAATATTCTTCTATGCTAACATGGTATTAAAATCAACTCCCTTTTAATAATGAACACCTCAATAGATGTTTGAGGTTACATGATCTCACTGTAAGAAAGTTTTATGTGGGGCTGTCTATAAATCACAATACATGAATTTATATGAATAAGTATAATGGAAATTAATAATGCATTGTTATTTTTTAAATGAGGGTAATAAATTAGAACTAATTTTAGAAGGCAATGGTGTCAATCCATTAGGCGCAAATAGCCGCAGTTATTTAAACACATGAAGAAGTTGCAGGAGGGACAGTGAAATCCACACTGATCATACTTCTTGGTGCGACAAACATCGCAGCGCAGCTTTGTGGTGAGAAGTGAATATGTGAGAGGGCGGCCTCAACTGCATACCTGTGTCCAAGGCTGAAAGAATAGTAAGTATAATAATTTGATTTTTATGGAGTGTCAAGGCACCAAATTTTGTTGGCTAACAAATTGAGAATGCTCATTTAAAATAAAAAAAATAAATAATAATGCATACATATAGAATATAATGTATGTGAAATTAGTATATAATGAATATGATGAGTTGGAAATGGAATTACAAACATAGCAATAAAAGTAATGAAAACTAATAATGCATACAATATATTTATTTGGGCAGGAAATCTCAATTTTAGAAGCCAATAATCGTGTCAATCCAGGGCCCGAATATCATTTAGATATAGGTGGCTTTTGCCGCAGTTATTTAAACACATGAAGAAGTTGCAGGAGGGACAGTGAAATCCACGCTGATCATCCATACGATTATCCTCTCCGTAGATCCTGGAGCGACAAACGTCGCAGCGCAGCTTTGTGGTTAGAATTGAATATGTGAGAGGGTGCGGGTGGACATCCGCCCCAACTTCATACCTGTGTCCAAACTTGATGTTTCTATACAAACCAGAGGTAGCGGGAAAGCACCAGGGATGGAAGGAGGTGTCGCAGTCGCGGCAGTGGTACATCCACCTCTTGGGATTGATCATTTCTACATCTTCACAGGCGTCGCAGCAGAAGGGGTCGGGATGGTTGAGATTTGCATCATATGTCAGCGGCAGTGGGTGCTTCTCCAGTTTATGCTTGTTGCTTGGTGGCAGCAAAACACATACATTGCACAACATGAATTCACAACTGCCGCATTTGTAGTAAAACTTCCTATAATATTCAGTAGATCCACAACCACGGCAGGTCCCAAACACGTAGTCTTTGAGGATTAAGTGAAGATAATGATTTGGATGAGCCTGGTGTTGGATGGTGTTGGGCAGGGACGCACATCTGATATCTGCTTTGAAGTAGCATTTTGTGCAACTGTAAACTAGGCCGTTTGTCCAGTGCCGACAAATGGTGCATTTTTTCCAGAACTCGAGTTTGTCACAGGGTTGAAGGACTAGCTTGTGATCAGCCTCAGCCTTGTGATGAAGTGGATGAGAGGGGAGCTCCGGAGGTAAGAAGAAGCAGCCCAAGTGGAGAAAGTATTTGCATTCACTGCAACTCATCATGAATTTCTGCTTTTGATCAGATATAATAGGCATTGTGCAACCATCACATATTATTGTCAATTCTGATTCATCTTCATCTTCATCCCCATCATCATCATCTTTGATATGATCCGATGAGACTACTAAACTCATGATGAGCTGATGATGATGATAAGGGGTCCAATACTTGTGGTCTTCAAGAACGATCATTTTTTCTTCTGCTCCTATCTCTTTGACAACAAAAGGTTTGATTATCTCTTCATACACGTCGTGCATTGGAAACCGGATCAAACCTTCAGCACTGGTCTCACTCTTATCCTTAATTCTGGCCACAACATACAACTAATCAGTAAAAGAGAGAAATATGTTTAATATAATAATAGCCAAAAACTATTTTTTTTGAAAATATAAAGTTCTCAAGTTCTTCTATACTTGAAAATTATATTGCACTCCAGTCTTTTGTGGTTATAATTTTATGTACATTCATAATTTTCATAAAAACATTAATCCTTATATTGTTGAAAATGTTATACTATGCTAATTGAGCCTATGATTTTGCTAATATGGTATAATCGGATAAGTATTTTTGACCTGATAAGAATATAACAATATATGATATGACATAGTTAGATTAGAGAAAATTTAAAAATTATATTTTATTCAATTATTTACTAATACATTTCTTATGTAGAATAGTATGTTCTCACTTTTTACCAATTAGACAAGGGAAATGAAGAAGTAAATATGAAACAATAATAATAGTGCAACACGTTTCTTTAAAGTCTGGCCTATTACTAATTATTATTGGAAGTTAAAAAAACCTCAATAAATAAAAATATTAATGGTGCAGAAACATTAATTACCATCATTTGAGTTGTATAATATAATATTTACTATTGAAAGTTGGAAAAAATTATGATCTTCTTTTTTTTTTAGAAACAATGTCACAGATTTCGAGAATTTGAATGGGAATTGATAATAGATTCTTACAAAGTAGTAGGGGGCAACGGCGGTTTGGTGGCACACTTGATGTGGGCAACATATCGGCAAAGCTCACAATGATACACCCAACGGTTGAGCTGCAACTTTCTGCGGCATACATCACATACATAGTCAAACTCGATATACTCGAAGGGGAGATAGAAAGCAAGAGAGAGAGGGTGGTGGTGGAGATGGTGGAAATCAGCTTTGGCAGGCAAGGTGGCGCAACGCTCGTGGATCCAATACTGGCAAGTGGCGCAGACATAGGATTTGTCTGTCTCCATTGCGCCGCAGGCATCACACTTGAAGGAATGCCTTCTCCTCACCAGAATCAGAGGATGCCTGGGGTGACTCGGGTGGATCATGCTTGTCTGCACAATATCACCTACGCGCTCCACGCCCTTTGCAGCCGCACATCTCAGGTGGATCAGAAACTTATCGTCCGAACTTGTGCAGACATAGCCAATCCCATCTATGTACCTTTCACAGAATGCACACTTGTCCCAAGTCCAAAAATAGACTCTTTTTTGGACGAGTGTGTGTTGGGGGTGCAATGGATGCCAGATATCTCTCGCCATTTCTGCACAGTCTTCATGTAACACCCTTTCATTACCACATTTCTTGCATCCGTAGGCCGCCTCTCCCGTGAAATTCGTATGGCAGCCCTGACATCGATCTCCTACATCAGATTCTATGAGGGAGAGAGGATGCGCATGGATGAAATGATCGAGAGTCTCCTCCTCCTCTGCTTCATTTTCTTCCTCCTCTCTTTTTTTCTCACTCATCATCATCACACCTTTTTTTTTTCTTGCTCTTACCAAAATCAAACTTATGCATCCAACTGAATTTATTCTTGTAATAAGCCAACAATCCCAAGCAAAGTATCAACCAAACTATCATCTTTAAACAAAGAATCTACAAAACTATCATCTTCGAACACTTTTTAATTCTGAAAATGTGGTAAGGAATCAAATTATAAAAAAAAGTTCAAAAAGGACGAAATTTTAATTAATTAAGTTTACGTTTCACAAGTTTGAGTTCTAAAATAATTTGATAAAAGTGAAGATAACGTAAACTTCATATAGGAGCAAAGTATATATGCATCTATCCTAGGAAATTATTTAAAGAGGTTAAAGAATTCCCTTACTTTTTCCTCTCTTTTGCTTTTTTCCAATGATATTTAATTTTGTTGTTTTCATGGTCGCATATGCATTTTGTACTTAAACATTCTCAAATACAACTTACAATTTATGAAACAATTTTTTTCTTTATTTTCACAGCAAAAAATGGTCATAGAACTTTTTGATATACACAGATTATTTGTATGTTTAGTTTGCGTATAGCGACCTTTCTAATACGGGTATTTTGCATTACATTAATTCATTTTTGCCTCCAAAACATTGTCCGAGTCAACAAACAATTCGAAATACTCCGACTTTTTTTGAGAACATATCCGAGTCATTTAGCAATGATTCCAATCTTGGAGCTAGAGGGAATCTTCGAACACTTGAGAAGGTGAAATCATAGTGAAATAATTATAGAATGTTTCACATAATAATTAATGAACTCAACACTGAAATTAATGAACTTATATATTACCATAAATTGCATCTGATCTTGTTTAAATATATATATAGATATAAATTTTGATGTGAGATTTGACTTTTTTTTTATATGTAGTTTTTTTTATCCATGTCCATTTATTTGTTAAATCCAATTTAATTAGGTATTTGGTTTGCTCTTCTCCTATTTTTTTATTTCATTTACTTATAACACAACTTCTTCATGTCCGTAACCTCGAGTTTTCTTCACATCCCAAGGCTGAAAGAATTGTGATTGTTATTATAATTAGTCATTATTTATACACTGATTAATTTGATTTTATGGATTGTTAAGACACCAATTAATAGGTTTTAATTCAGGATTACAAATTTTGTTGGCTGACAAATAAGCATGCTCGTTTGAAAGAAAACATAAATAAAAACATATATATTTATTAAAATTATAATATATTGATAATCATGGGGATGGGGTAGATGGTTGGGTGATTTCCTTCCGTGTCACCAGAATATAACATGTGGACATTTTTGTCTCAAACCCTAGAAACATGGACAAACCTAGCCAATTCGAATGTCAGGAATTCGAACCCAGTAGGTTTTTTGATTTAAATATTGGTTCGAATCAGGGAATTCGAACCCTTTTAATTTTTTTATTTTTAAATTAATTTTATTGCAAAATCATTTAAATATGAGTTCGAATTCCTGAAATTCGAACCCTTTATAAATATGGGGATTTAGGTTTAGGGTTACGGCATTGGGGATTTAGGGTTAGGGCTAGGGTTTATTGGTTATATTTATGGTTTACATATATTTATTTTAATGTACGATATAAATAAAATAAAAATAAATGTAACAACAAATTAAGCACAAATTGAATTGAAATATTACAAAGAGTATTCTCGGAATGCGAACATATTAAAGATAATTGAAGAAATAAAAGAAAATCATTATGAAAAGTCTACTACATTAATTTAACAAGAAATCTAGTCCCCATTTTATTTCCGCCTCTTGAGCCATGTAGGGAGCTTCACGCCCTTTCTGGTGCTCTTAGAAGAAGATGAATATTCAAACCCTTGATTTCCTAAAAAACAAAATGTGATAATTAAGAAAAATGTACATCTTAATTAATGTTGTAATAGGAAATGTGAATAAATAAGTAAAAATATTGATACCTGTCATGGTATAGTTTCTGGTGGATTGGTCCGTACTGGACTGATGAGTAGTAGATGTGGTCTGTTCGGGACTGGATTGTTCCAAATTAGATTGTTCTGGATTGGACCGGTAGGATCCGTACTGAGGAGGATTGGGATTGGACTCGTAGGGAATGGACTGGATGGGATTGGGATTGGACTGGTTGGGATTGGGATTGGACCGGTAGGTACTCATGAAGTCTTCGAAGCTGCCGAAGAGGGATTCGTAGTTATAGTTATGTGAGGTAGCAGGCTGGTCATGAATATTCATGTTGTGATCTGGCTCTAGCTCTGGCTGTGGCTGAATGAATGGATGATAATTGTCATGTCGGTAATAATGATCTTGTACATCGACATTACTCCTTCTCCTCCCACTGCCTGGCTTGAACCCTCCTCGACCCCCCCGTTGTTGCGGCACCATAGGCGGTCTTGGGAGCGTTGATGGATCACTAAATATTGTAGAATGAGTATGACTCGTTCCGCTATGTGACCGAGAAAGTTCTAGTACTTGTGCGCAATAGTCAACTGCTTTTTTAAAATCTTCGCTAACTCCAGCATAAGAGGAGTAATGTTCAGCTCGCTCACGCAATAACGACATCACATTGCTCAGACCACTCTTCTACATTAAATCATTATATACGATATTGGACCAATTTGGATTTAGTTCAAAAAGTAATAAACTATATAAATATATGAAAATGACTTACAATGAATTGCAGCTCGTTCCCGTGCCCCATGTACCCCTGTGGTGTGATATTTTCCCGAGTGTGACTTAGATTAGCCACAAATATGACTGTTCTCTCCATGAACCACTGGAGGTAGTCAGGCGTCTTGGTTTCGGCTCCGGTCACAATCTGTTGATTATTGAGAAGCACTTCATCTTCATTATTACGTTCATTCCAATTATTGATAAATTCAGCGTGACGCGTTCTCCAATTATTTTCAGCTCCGGCTCTCTGCATATCATGCAGGGCTTCTCGCATTTCTCGATGGTCCAGATAATTGGAATCAGGAATTACCTGAATGCGACCGAATTGTCGAGCCACCCTCTCTTGATATATGGCCTCAATTACCTCAAAGAAAATGAGGTAGGTAGTGGATACCCAAGGCGTATGGTTGTTTGTGACGTACTTAATATTGTATGGTATGAATACAAACTGTATTTATAACATGTTAAATATAAATAAGTTAGTGGATATTTAACTTTTCAATGTACATGCGATAATTATATTTACCTCGTTTTCTTTTAACAAAGCCAACTGACTTCGATACGCCTGAAGGTTATTGCGTGTGATGTTTGAGCGACTCTTCGGCATAGCCCACCTAAAATAAAAGTATTTTATAAAGATATTAAAATTTGTTTTTGAATGGTGGTCGTTGCATATTCTTTTACCCAAAAAATTATAAAATGACCTCGAAGCTAAACATGCATTTTCAGGAGCTTGCGATGAGTGAATCTCTGGTCGAATAGATATGATTCTCTCCCAAGCCCAAACCTAAATTTAAATATAGAATAATTAATATAACACGAGATTGAGAAGTTAATAATATAATTAAAAAATACTAAGAATTTAATGTTACCTGCAACAATACCAAACACTCAGCTATACTTTTGTTCGGAGAATGCTTTCCAATCATGGAGGCTTTGCAAAGATTGCGATAAAGAACTGCTAATAGAGCACTGCCCCAACTACAACGAATGTTGATATCGTCATTGTTGATATCTTCAATGAATGCTCGAACAACATGGCAGTACACGTTGTTTATTGACTTATCAACAAAGAAGAAACTGCCGAGTAGGTAGACAACAAGGCACCTTGCTATCTGTATATACCATTCTTGGTTTGCATTTGGTGGTGCAGGAAAACAAATACGGTCCTCTACACATTTGAGGTGCATGCGGTTTTTGGATAGCTTTGGTACCACACCCAATTCACGTTGTAAATACATTGACCAGCCTTCATTTGGTTCGACATCGGATCCTGTTACTGCTTCTCCGTCGACCTTGATGTTGAATAGCAATTCCACGTCTTGGAGTGTTAGTGTGGCTTCTCTGAATGAAAAATGAAAAGTGTGCATTTCCGGACGCCATCTCTAAACCAAAGGCTGAATTAGCGGCCAATCTAACTGTATGGATCCCAGACGAAGGATAGAGGCAAAACCGTAGAACTCCAGGACTCTCCAAACAAAATTATTGCCAGAAATTTGAGTGTCTTTGAATCATGGCAATAATTCTGTCCAAAGTTTTGTATCAGATCGGCGACACATTAAATTTTCTTTCGCCCATACATGTCCGTGAAAAACTCCAAAAGACCTATGTGATTTTTGTAAATCTAATAATTCGATCTTAAATGGTCCCTGAAAAACAATTTTTTCCATCTTAAGTGATAGAGAAAAAGAAGATGTTTTTTTAAAGATGAAAAATGTTGGGAGGAGATGATAAGTGAAAAACGGTGAGTAAGTAAGAGAGATTGATAAATGAAAATGAATGTGAACATTAAATACTTATTGGACCAAAGATTAACTACAGCCCGTGACTCAATTATTTTTATTACATGCCACAATCATCCATCATTTTTTTGTCACATTATGTACTCCTATCAAAATCCCTTGTTTTATGGGATCACATGCATTTTTTTTATATTCCACTTGTCAAATCACTACATAAAAAATAAATCCATAGAAAAATATATTTTGTAATTTTTTTGAAATTCGACAGCTCGTTTGGGAATCTCGAATCTCTGGATTATTTAAATGAGTTAAAAAAATAAAAGTAATTCGAATTTGATAAATTCGAAATAATATTAAAATTATAAAAATTTGGAAATCGCTGAATTCTAATTAAAAAAAATAATAGTTATTTATTTCAAATTTGACAAATTCGAATACAAAAATTTTATTATATAATTATTGTATTATTTTTATTATAAATAATTACTAGCTCCTTCTATATAAGGAAGGCTTTGGATACATGTTACTCAAGCAAATAACCTCCCTTCCAAAGAAACTCATGGCCTCTATTCCACTCAAACGATATAATTTTGAGGAAAGTGAGTTTTTAGCTAGGAACCCATTCTTTAATCGTCCAATATCCTTTCTTTCAAGCCAATAATTCCTCTTTGGAGAAGATTTTCTCTACGTCATGGAGGTTGGAAGAAGATTTTCCCTACGTCACTAGTATGGGAGAACTTGTCCAACTTCTTTTCTTTTTAATCTCCCTCTCCCAGCGAACAAAATGGATCCGGCGGATCCATTTTGTACAGTAACTAGTTTTTTCAAGGTTCAAGTTGAAGCTAGACGAAGCTGCGGGAAAAGAAAGAGATAGACGTGTTAATGCTTGATTTTGGTCAAGCTTTTAGTTTCCAGTTTAGGGTTTAGGGTTTAGGCTTGTGCTTGTAACATTGTATTCGAATTTTGAGAGATAAATTTGAATGTGATATTGATAAAATCGAATTATTGTGACTCACTTCAATTTTTCCTTACGAGAATGTAGACCAATTTTGTTGCAAGTGTCAATTGGAAAACAAGTGGCGTTTGAATTATTATTATAATTTAAATAAAATTCGAACATTAAAAAAATAAATTCTTCGAATCATCAATTTATGAGAATTCAATTTTTTAATTATTAGAAATATTAAAATATCAATTAATTAATTATATAATTTTGAATTTTTTAAAAATAAAAAATTTATGTTACGCGCAAAATCCGAGTGTACGTATATATTTTTGATTATTCGAATATTGATAAATACGAAATATTTAAATTTTATTGAATTTTTACATTTATTGATTTATTATAAATATAATTAAATAATGTTAAATTCAAAATCCGAGTGCTCGTATAAATTTTCGGGCATTCGAATTTTGAATGATCTAAAATATTAAAATAGCATAAATTGTTTTTCTACAATTCGGAATATTTTAATCAATAAAGTATTATAAATCCATAGGGTGGTCGAATCTGCCAAATTCAAAGCCTTTTTATAATAACATATAAAAATAGATCGAATTTAACAGATTCGAACTACTTATATAAAATTAAATATAATAATAATTCATAAATTGGATTCTTTCGAATTTGTAATGAACTTTGCAAATGTTGATTTAATGTGTAAAATAAAGTAACGAATCTCTAGGTACTTTTCAGGTGTAAACAATAAAGTAAGGAATCTCTGTCCATTGTCCACTATTCATACCTTTGAATCTGTGCCCACTTTGTTTTATAGCTGTCCACTATTCATATATTTTGAATATGTGCCCATTTTATAAAATTGAAATATTTAATTTTTTTAATTTTATCATTTATTGATTTATTATAAATATAAATAAATAATGTTAAATTCAAAATCCGAGTGCTCGTACAAATTTTCGCGCAATCGAATTTTGAATGTTCTAAAATATTAAAATAGCATAAATTTTTTCTACAAATTGGAATATTTTAATCAATAAAATATTAAAAATCCATGGGATGGTCGAATCTGCCAAATTCAAACCCTTTTTTAATAATATATAAAAATAGATCGAATTTAACAGATCCGAACTATTTATAAAAAATTAAATATAATAATAATTCATAAATTCGATTGTTTCAAATTTGTAATAAATGTTGATTCAATCTGTGAAATAAAGTAAGGAATCTCTGCTTACTTTTCAGGTTTGAATCTGTGCCCAGTTTGTTTTTTAGCTGTCTACTATTCCTATATTTGAATATGTGCCCATTTTATATTGTTTTCTAGGGTTTAGATAAAAATCTTATACAGAATATATTTCGTGACTACACAGTTATATTCGAGTATAACTGTTCATAGATAGAATTCTAAATATATGTTCATATTTATTTTCGAATATGCAGAATTCGAAACATAATAAAATTTAATAAATAAATAATTAACTGCTTGTTCTATTTAAGGAGGCATGTGATTGTGATACTTCTAAGTCATAACTATCTAAAAATTACTACAAACGCAAATGGTCTTTTTATCTCTATTCCCCTCAAATGACATAAACTTGAGCCACGAAATTCTTCAATAGGTGAATCCGAAGATGATTTTCTCTACTTCATGGCGAGACTTTTTCTAGTCTTTCTCCCTTTCCCCGCCTTGATAGACGAAACAAATAGAGAGGAGGCAACAAGTTCGGCTGAGGAGGCAACAGGTTCCGAACGCCTCTTCTTCCACTGTTTCGGTCTTTCGTGGTGTGGAATGAGGAGTTAAGATTAGTTCAAAGCAAAACCGGTGGCCACTACGAAGCAGAATCTGTGGCCACTGATTTTGTTCAAGAATAATATATCAAGATGTAATATTACTTGTAATTTAGACTTGCAATATTGTAAT
>JAPKLW010006096.1:0-18418 GCA_026898455.1 Plectranthus barbatus | reverse complement strand
TCGAGTTGTAATAGACTAGTGTGCTAAGAAGAATCCCTAGCAGACACTAAGCAAATGATATCAGCTAGAGAAACAAGCCAACAAAGGATCACTAGCAAATGGCTGAAAGCACGTCTGACAGAATGCTAAGGTGTTAGCATTCGAACCTTTCAGCATCGAAGTAAAGAGTCTGAAACAAAAGAAGTCAAAGGATCGAAGGCAGTAAAAGGCTTCAGCAACTCCTAGCATAACAAGGGCAAGTTTCAAAAGCTGAAGACGGACTGCCACTCTGACAAAAAGCTCACGCAAAAGGATAAGACTTTCCCGAAGTGGTTAGGAAAGTACAAGTCAAAAATAAAAGTGAGAGCCACAGACCAACCTCTTCAGACCAAGGAGCCGTTGAGTCTAACGGATAAGGAGATTCAAAGTTTGAATCTCCACCTATAAAAGACAGTCCTAAAGATGAAAAAAAGAAGAACTCAACTACTCAGAGAGAACAACTTCGATAACTACTTTCACGACTTACAATTGCTCTACTCACTTTACTCATTCACGAACGCTCAAGCTAGAGATTCCTTTGACAAAGTGAACTTTGAAAGTAGTCAGTTGAGAGCTGTACAAAGTCTATCTAAAAGCTCCCAACAACCAGAAGTGTCGCTCATTGAAGTACTGACACCCCATTGAAGATATTCTTGATTGCATTCAAGGATATTTCAATCATTGAGATTCCTTTCTTTAAGAAAAGAATCTAACAGTCGAACACCTGAAAAGGTTAAGACTAGAACGGGCGTCTAGCCATACTCAAGGAAAATCAGGAAGTGTCTATTTCTTCCATATCAGGCAAGGCAGGAGTTTCGAAGGTGTGCCCTTGACCCCCCAGCCAAACCTTACCGGAGAAGTACAGACTCACGGAGGATAGCTGTCAAGTAGCCAGGCCGAAAGCTCACTGCCTACTTAACTGGAAAGGCGATTCCTTGTAATCTGTATACTTTTCTAGTGAAATTCTTAGCGTTTCGGCTAAGGAGTGGACGTAGATCTATTTGATCGAACCACTATAAATCTTGTGTGCATTTACTGTTTTATTAGTTTACTGTTCAAAGATCGATTTAAAACCTAGCAACGGAGTTGCTAGTGTATATCTGAACACAAACTTAAGTCATAACTTGAGCTAACTAATTTTTGAAAATAATATTAAGTGCAAGAAACGTAAAACATATTCCGCTGCATTTCGTGTTAAGTTATCAACACGACGACTCTGATATTTCGGGACCAACAAGTGGTATCAGAGCAGGAGGTTGAAAACCGACTGCTTCTGAGTCGCTTAAGACCAGATCCGCATTTTCCTTGCACTTTTACCTGTTTATCTGTGTTTCACTTGTTTAGCTCAGGAGACAAGATGTTGAATCACTCTCTTGGAAAGTACAACAGGGAGAACTTCACAACATGGAAAAAGATGGCCTTAATACAGCTTCAGAGCATACACCCAGAAATGGTTGAGGTACTTGAAAGAGGTCCCATTAAGATTATGAAAGCTAACACTTTTATAGGACCTGTACCCGAACCCGCTGAAGGAGCTGATGAAGGAGATCAACCTAGACCCCCAAGGCCACAGAGACCCCAAATGGTTGAAAAACCTTTTGAGGAATACACAAGTGAAGACAAGAAAAGAGCTCAGCTGGAGAATGTTGCAAAGAAGTTAATCCTTGACTCCCTACCAAAGCTGATGGCACAAAAAGCTTTGGAGTTCGATACAGCTAAAGAAATGTGGCAGTATGTTTGCGAGTCTTCCCAGGAGACAGACCAGATGAAACGCAATAAACTGCAGGTAGCTGTTGATAAATATGAATGTTTCTCTATGAATGCAGGTGAATCCATAATGGCCATGGAGGAACGATTTAATACCATCATTGGAGAGCTGAATAACCTTGGTAAGAAATATGAGAATGGGGAAATGAACCACAAGATTATCTCTAAACTATACCCCAGAGATGACTGGTTTGTTAAAATGACTAGTCTAAGTGAGAAAGATCTCAACAAAATGTCTACATCCGAGGTATTTGCTCAGTTAAAATCTCATGAATTTATAATACAACAGTCAAAGAAAAATGAAGCTGCAGTAGCACAATCCGCTGCTAGCTCAGATGATTTAGCTTATTTTGTCAAAAAGGATTTTAATAAGTTTAAACAAAAGAAACCATTTTACAATCAAGAAAGATCTGCTTCCATAACCCAATCAAAGGAGGTTGCTACAACCTCTGGCTCTCAGCCTACTGATCTTAAGATCAGTGAACTAGAAGAATAGATGAAGAAACTTCAGAAGATGCTGATGGAGGCTAAAGGCGAAAAGGAAGCAAAGGAGACTCAACAGTCACCTTCTCTTGCCCGCTCAGCAGAGCGAAAGCTTAGGACCTGTTTCGAGTGTGGATCTCCTGACCACTTGAAACATGACTGTCCGAAAGTCAGCAGAGAAGAAAGGGAGCGGCTGAAACAAAGATTTGAAAGACGTGCAGGCAATGCAGTCAAAAGAGCGCTCCTAACCAGGACAGAAACTCAGGACATTCCTGAAAATGATGAGGAGTACTACCTATCCTCAGAGGAAGAAGATGAAGAAGCCATGCTAGTTCTGATGGCAGACGTCGTGGAAGATCAATTTGCTGATGCAGATGCTGATCAGAATGCTGAAACAGCTCTAGCAGACGAGAACACCGAGGTAATTTCAATAAATATCCCTAGATTTATAACCTTTGATGATTGCGAGAATCTCACTTTAGATTCTGAGGAAGACTATCTCACGAAGCTAAGTGAAGAATTCTCTAAAATGTACGAAATTAAAAACATCATTGTAGGAGAAAACACCTCACTGAAGTTAAAAGTTTTAAATTTGACCGAGGAAGTCGAAAGACTAAGGTCTGCAAGTGAGGAACTTACAAAAATGAAAGTCGAATTTTCAATACTTTCTGAAAATTTCAAAATTCTTGAGAAAGAAAACATTTTGCTGAAAAATAAACCAAAAGAAAATTGCATTTGTACTTACACGACTAGTCAAGCTATTTTGAATGCTGCAATTAATCAACAAAAGCACTACAAAGATAGAGCTGGTGTTGGTTTTGATCGCCATGATAAAGGAAAGACTTCTAAGCAGAAGATTACTCAGTTTATCTCTGCTGGAAAATTCATCCTTGGAGAAAAACTGAAAGAAAAGGAATCTGCTGAAACACTCATTAGCGAATCTATGAAACCTCAGCAGAATGCTAGGACATCTGCTAGGGAACCTCAGCAGAGGTACGATATATCCCAGCAGAATCCTAGAATATATGCTAGGGAAGCACAGCAGAGGTGCATTCTACCTCAGCAGAATACTCGAGTGTCTGCTATGAAACCTCAACAGAGGAATGATAAATTCAAGCAGAACACGAGAACATATGCTTCGCAACCTAGATCAGCAGAGCCTAGAAGGATTGCCGAGCAGTATGCATCTACTGCCAGGACAGCAGGATCTTCATTTCATACAACCAAGCATGTTAATTACAATGCTGTAAAGCCCCCTCATAATGCATATACACCACATAGGCAGAACACCTATGTAAGGCCTAAGTCCAAAACAAATTTCTTCAAAAGGACAATGAAGGCACAACACACTACCACACCTCATCCTCAATCTAAGCATGCAAGATTTACTTATCCTAAGGTTGAGAAAGGTATAAAGAGTGATGTCAAGAAGAAAATTTTGAAGATCACTCAAATGTGGGTTCCAAAAGGAACAATGACACTTGCTAATCCTGCAGGACCCGAGACTAAACGGGTACCTAAATCCTTCTCTTAATTGTCTTGCAGAAGAAGAATCCAAGAGTGAAGGAGTCAAGATCTCCAGATGAATGGATTCTTGATAGCGGCTGCTCAGGGCACATGATTGGAAGAGCAGACTTATTCTCAGATTTACAAAGCGTCTATGGATCCTCAGTTATTTTCGGTGATAACAGCAGAGGAAGAGCCATTGGAAGAGGATGTGTAGAACAAGATGGAATTCGAATTGTTAATGCTGCTCTTGTTTCGAACCTTAAACATAACTTAATGAGTATAAGCCAGTTATGTGAAAATGGATACAATGTTTATTTCATTAACTCTGGCTGTGATATTGTTGATAAGGTTACAGGTGAAGTGAAGCTTAGAGGCATCCGCAAGGGTGGACTATATGTGGTTGATTGGCAAAGTGGTCAACAGGATTCATGCTTCGTGGCATTTAACAAAGAGGAAACAAGTTGGCTATGGCATAAAAGATTAAATCACTTGAACCTCAAGACAATCAATCATCTAGCCAAACACAAGCTAGTTGAAGGACTGCCTGTTGAATCTTTCCGAAAGGAATGAGTGTGCAAAGCATGCCAACAAGGCAAACAAACAAAGGCATCCTTCAAATCAAATCCAGAAAAGGATACCTCAGGGAGAATTCTCGAACTCCTACACATGGATCTGTTTGGTCCTGTCACACCACCCACAGTTAATAAGAAAATATATACACTTGTGGTTGTTGATGATTTCTCCAGGTATACTTGGGTTCAACTACTAAAGACTAAAGATGAAATAAAGATCCTGCTACCTGAACTGATCCTCAAAGAGCAGAACAACAAGGAAGTTACAGTTAAAAGAATTAGATCAGATAATGGAACGGAATTCTGTAATGGAATTCTAATGGACTTTTGTGCTGAGGCTGGAATTCATCATGAGAAGTCCACTGCTAGAACCCCACAGCAAAATGGACTAGCAGAACGAAGAAACAGAACACTGAAGGAAGCAGCACGGTCCATGCTTGCTGATTCAGGACTCAGTGGAAAGTACTGGGGAGAAGCTATCATGACTGCCTGCTACACTCAGAACAGGAGTGCAGTTAATGGCAGATTCGACAAAACCCCTTATGAAGTGTATAATGGTCGTAAGCCTTCTATTAAACACTTTCGTACTTTCAGTTCAACATGTTATATCCATAACAATGGGAAGTCGAGACTTAACACTTTTTCACCTAAGTCTGATGAAGGCGTTTTCCTGGGATATGGATACCCTTCTCACAAAGGTTATAGAGTGTTAAACAAGACAACTCAACTTGTGGAAATAACATGTAATGTTATTTGTGATGAGTCTACTTTAGTGCGCAGGGCTGACAAAGAACAGATGAATGATAATCATGAGACCAATGATATCCATAATCAATCTCTTCAAAAATCTTTTGAGAATATGAGTATTGATCCGATTAGGTCTAAGACTGATGTCATTCCAGAGGCATCGCACTCAGCAGGTGACCAGACTGCTGACCAGGCCGGTGATGCTAATGATCATGCTGAGGCCCCATCCTCTATATATCTAAATGAGAATTTAGATGTTGCTGGTGCACTTGATGATCGAGAAGATGAAGAATCTACTGAAGATCTTAGCAAAGGAGTTGCTGAGAATCCAATCCTGGTGGAACCTGCTGCTGAAGCTCCAACCGTTACAATACCTGCTCATGCCGATCCTATTCATGAAGATCCAGAAGCAGATGAAGAAGGAGAACCAGTTGTCCCAGTTGCTGAACCCCAGGAGAATGCAGTAGAAGCTAATCAAAATAATACTCATCTAGAAGGAGAACCAGATGCTGAAATTCCAGAACGTATCAGACCGTCATGGCTACGAGCGCATCCTTTAGACAGTGTTCTTGGAAGCGTAAATGACCCTATCCTAACCAGACAAGGAAACGGCAATGCCATGTTAGCCTGTTACATATCTAATGAAGAACCCAAGAAAGTAGAAGAAGCATTGCTAGATGCAGATTGGGTGAATGCCATGCAAGAGGAGCTTGCAGAGTTCACACGCAACAATGTGTGGGAACTAGTCGACAGACCAGAACATCAAAGTGTGATAGGCACTAAGTGGGTGTTCAAAAACAAGAAAGATGAATCAGGTGCTGTAGTAAGGAACAAGGTACGTCTTGTAGCCAAAGGGTATAGACAATGCGAAGGAATAGATTATGATAAAACCTTCGGCCCAGTAGCAAGACTAGAGGCTATCCGCTTATTCTTGGCATATGCTGCATACCATGAGTTTGATGTGATGCAGATGGACGTAAAAAGTGCCTTCCTTAATGGCGAGCTCAAGGAGGAAGTTTATGTCGAGCAACCTCCGGGATTTGAGCAAGGGAATCAAGTCTACAGGCTCAAGAAGGCACTATATGGTCTGAAGCAGGCACCACGAGCTTGGTATGGAACGTTGTCTAAGTTTCTACTGAACAATGGATTTCAAAAAGGGAGGATAGATCAAACTCTCTTTCGCATCAAGGATGGAGACATCATTCTACTAGTTCAAATATATGTTGACGACATAATCTTTAGATCAAAGAATCAAGATCTATGTGATAGATTTTCTGATCTCATGGCTAGCCATTTCCAAATGAGCATGATGGGAAAGATGTCCTATTTTCTTGGACTACAAGTTCATCAATCCAAAGAAGGAATATTCATCCATCAGAAGAAGTATGCTCGTGACTTAATCGCCAAATATTGTCCGGAGAAGACCAAGAGCTTGCGCATACCTATCAGCACAACTTGCATTGCTGCTCTTGAAAAAGAAGGAGATGACGTGAATCCTACTCTTTACAGAGGGATCATAGGTTCACTACTCTATCTCACCGCTAGCAGACCAGATATCTCATATGCCGTGGGATTATGTGCTAGGTATCAAGCCAAGCCTAAGAAGGCCCATTTTGACACTGCCAAGAGAATTGTTCGCTATCTGAAGTGTACAGAAGGACTAGGAATTTGGTATCCAAGAGAAGACAGTCTAGGTCTGAGTGGATATTCAGATTCTGATTTTGGAGGATGTAAGATTGATAGGAAAAGCACAAGCGGCACATGTCAATTTTTGGGACACAAGCTCATTAGCTGGTTCAGCAAAAAGCAGCACTCCGTTGCTATCTCCACCACTGAAGCAGAGTATGTAGCTGCTGCTAGTTGTTGCTCGCAAATACTATGGATAAAGCAATAATTACAAGATTATGGGATTTCTTCTGAGTGTGTACCCATCTATTGTGACAACAATAGTGCCATGTGCATCACAAAGAATCCTGTTCATCACTCTCGGACCAAGCATATTGATATTCGTCATTATTTCATACGAGACCATCAAGAGAAGAGAGATATCGATGTTCGTTATATATGCACCGAAGATCAAATAGCAGACATATTTACAAAGCCACTTCCAGAAACCAGATTTAAAGAGTTATGCTTGAAATTGGGATTAATGGAATTAGATGCTGACGTGGATGAATGAGTCCTAGCTCTCATTCTTTCTATAAGGATATTCCTGCAACTTGATTGATAATCATTATATTCTGGATTGCTATCTCTTTAACCTGATGAAGATATCTTGAGATTACGATGCTACAAAATGCTGAACAATGCCATGAAAATAGTTGAAAAGAAGGAATCTTAAATCAGCATATTCATTCAACAGAAAGATTACAGAGTTCAAAGGCTATCAGATACACACAACTCTACATCATCATGTGCTACGAATCTAACAACATTTTTGTGGACACAAAAGGAAGGAGAGCTCAGAGCATCCTTCAACCACAGTTAGGGAAGTGAGCTCTCAAAGGATAAAAATCAAATCCCATCAAAGGGATACCTTCAGAAGCAAGATGAGGGAACGACTGCTCAAGCAACCAACTTAGCTGCATAGCAGTTGGCAGAGGAAATTGAGGAAAGAGATCGATACATCTCTTCACTCCATCAAAGAAGAATTCCGCCCAATCAACGTCCTTCATCTCTGCATCAATGGCCATCATAGCCCTCCAAATCCTTGGGTTGAACACATAATTGTCAGCAGGGACGCCAAAGGTGACATTGCTAACAATGTCAAAAATGACTCTGTACTCTTCCTTCAAATGCAAACATGATGAAGTTGGTGAAAAGCCAAAGTCATCGGACTGCCTCCACTCATTCCAGTAGCCGAACTCTGGAGCAGTCAAATGACAGAAGACATCCATGACGCGAGTAGGACCCCGAGGAAGGCCAAACTTCTGAGAGAACAGGGCCGGAGTCCAGCAAACCACTTCATCGTCGAAGCAACTCCAAATAGCATCATCATCGATTTTACTCCTGAAGATAAAGCTTTGAAGAGCTCGTTTCTGATAGTGTGTCGGCATCGTAGTCAGAAATTGGGTCAGGCAACTCTCATTAAGAGCTCCCATAACGAAGTTGGCAACACGACAGTTGTTACCATATTCAAAATACAAGCCTGATTCATGAAGAATCTGGTTGCGAGTGACAGGCAGATCACTTGGAGCAATGGTAATACGATGCATTTTGAAACAAGTGAGGGAGGAAATGCTATGCAAAGAAGAGTGGAAAAGATGAAGTTACAGCATACAAGTGCGTCATTATTTATAGGAAGATCATGGCTCTATCCATAATGGGAACATTCTCCCAAAAGTGTCCCGTCAAATGAATTCAGTACTCAGAGGAGCGAAAGTCGAGGAGTCTCGACAAAGGGGGAAACGCCACCTGTCTTATCAAGGCTACTTACGGCAAATCAACCTACCTGAGTATTCTGGCGTTCTCTTCCACGAATGCTTAAAGAAGACACCAAAGGATATCCCAAATCCTTTGATTAAGACAGAAATCTGCCGTCTTAAATGATAGCACTTATAGTAGCTCACAGCAGACACAGGAAGGTTGCTACAGACATCCAAGTCACTCAAAAGACAGCTTGCTGGGACTATAACGCAAGCATATCAGAAACAGAGTATAAGAAGAGATATTATCTCTATTTCTTGGATTTCTTGAAGACATTATCACTTATTCTGGAAGAAGATTATAGCTCTCTGCTAATATTGAAAATACCGAGCAGAGATTGGTTGAAAATTCTGTTAACAAATGACAGACAACAAAACATAGCTGTGAAATCTTCATATATCTTTTCATTCATCGACAAAATGTCATTACAAAAGAAAAGAGGAAGATTACAAACAACAAGATTGCTATTCTAGGAGGAAGAAGGCCTGAACGGGAAGAAGTTCGCGTTTACAAGATTCGTTGGTCCTTCTGCTATCTGAGGAAAACTCTGCTCTAGCAACCAACTAAGTTGCATTCCATTGAGCAGAGGTACGGCCGGATAATATTCGACGCATTCTCGAACGCTATTGTAGATGTATTTCGCCCAGTCTATCTCGGCTCCATCGTCAATAGACATCATGAGCTGCCATGTTTCCTTTGAGAAGAACGTGTCGTCACAGTTCTCTCCCATCAACATATTATTTGCCACACGGAAGAGTACCCAATAAGGAGTGCGCAGATCGTACGCAGAGACAGAAAGAGAAAATTCGGACGACGGAGTTCGTCTCCATTTTTGCCACGCCAACCACTCAAGGGCAATGTCCATCACACGATGGTTGAAGACAGACCCAAGGCCTCTGGGAAGACCGAATCGACGAGAAAAGACGTCCGGTGACCAATAGATGAGTTTGCCACGGAAGGAACCATAAATGCCATCTCCCTCCACAGAACAATCGTCGATGAATTCTCGAAGAACGTCGCCTTGGAAACGTCTTGGAGTAACAGTGACGAATTGAGTTAATCCACTGCGATTTAACTTTGACATGACGGTCTCTACCACCCTTGGATTATTATCATACAGAGAGTTCAAACCAGCCTCATGTAGGATCTGGTTTCGGCGCAATTCAAGAGATTGACCTGGTGAATCCATTTTTTTGTTGAAAGATTGTATTTCGGCAAAGAGTTGTTGAGGCAACAAGGATACTCACAATCAGGGTATTTATAAAGGGAAAATCTTAACTCTTCTCGTCAGAATTGATCAGATTCAAATTACCAGAGTTATTAATCATCTGTCACTCGTCGAATAGGCAGACGCCACGACAGATCAGTCAAAATAATTCTTGGAATACGCAATCGACGCTTGGAGAAATATACTCTGAAAATCGTCGTTCCATCTGCTAGAGATAAGATCTCTGCTAGAGTTGAAGTCTCTGCTAGAGACAAGGCCTTTGCTAGTGAATGAGATATCTGCTAGAGTTGAAGTCTCTGCTAGAGACAAGGCCTCTGCTAGCAAATGAAATCTCTGCTAGAGTTAAAATCTCTGCTAGAGACAAGGTCTCTGCTAGATAAAAAGATCTCTGCTAATGAATTAGGTCTATGCTAACGAATGGATTTCCTGCTAGACTTGATATCTCTACTAAAGGAAGGTCACTCTGCTACAAACGATATTAGATGACGAGAGCTCTGCTAACTACTTTCTAAAGTAGTATCTGCTATGCTTGTGGCAGAATATCTATCTTTGGTATCTTTGCTACCAATCATCGATCTGCTATGATTTTAGCAGAAACATAATCAGCAGTTCTACTACACAGTTGATTATCGAGGCAACTATCAAGTAGATGATCGACATTGAATGCAGTTATATGAGGTTGTCTAAATTAAAAATCGACATCATCTTATATACATCATCAAAAACAATTACAACAGAGGATTCAATCAAAGGGCGAGTAAGGCACAAAGGGATAAAAGTCTATTCCTCGAAGGTTCGAGGGACCCAAGGTGAGATCGGTGAATCTCTGTTCTAGCAGCCAACTTAAAGGCATTCCATAAGGAAGGTAGAGTCGAGGGATCTGCTGAACACTTTGTCGGACCCTTTGAAAGACGAACGCCTCCCAGTCAACCTCTGCCCGGTCATCAATCGCCATCATAACCTTCCAGACTTCACGAGAGAAGATCATGTCATCTGGATTCTCTCCCACCAACATTCCACAGACTATCTCGAAGAGAACTCGATAGCGAGTCAGCAGTCCATATGCTGATGGGGTAGGCAAGAACTCCAGATCAGCAGAACGCCTCCATCTCATCCATGAAGTCCACTCTGGAGTGATTTCATTACTGCGATAATCCAACACAGAAATTGGACCTCTCGGCAAGCCGAACTCCGACGCAAAAGTGTCCACAGTCCATCTCACCAACTGATTCCTGAAGACACCTACGATGGAGTCTCCAATGGGCTGACTTTGTCGGACGAAGAAGTGAAGATGTTCTCTATGAAACGCATGAGGAGTCAAAGAGATGAATTTAGCCACACCACAAGCATGAAGACTGGACATGATCCATTCTGCTATGTGGTACTCTGTCTCATATTCCTCATAAAGACCAGAATCACAGAGAATTCTATGGCGAGGAACGAAGAGAGATTGAGTCTGCTCCATATCTTCGTATCAGTGAATTTTGTGAGAAGAAAAACAAGAGTTGCAAGAAGTCGTATCAAATGCATCGCATGCTTATGCTATTTAAAGAAGAACCCTTGGTAACTGCTCATCTCTGAAGTCGAAGGGTCGCTGAGTAGGAGTGAAGTAGCACATTAATGCAAAGGTCAAATCGGAAGAGATTACGATCATGCATGAAAAGCAATGCCGGAGATTATTATGATGATACCATGAAATACGTGGTAGCATCTGCTTGATTTTATCCATCTTGGCTGCTGAAAATCTCAAATCAGACGTGGGACGTTTGCTTTTCAATATGGAGAAACATTTAATGCGTCCAGACGACGACGACAAATCAGATTGTGACACGTCATCCACACACAAGCTACGAAGGACGTGGCTATACCCACGATCTAACTCTCAACCCCAACCGTTGATTGAATTTAAAGTGATTTCAATCCTCGTCGTCAATTTCTCCTCGTACTCCAAAATCTTCTACACCATAATCATACTTCAAATCCCTACAATTTTTTTTTCAGAAAATCCCTCACCCCCATCTCTGAAAAACCCTCTCAAAATCCTCAGAAAAACCTACTCAACCATGACTTCAAATCAAGATTCTTCAACCTCCTCACACCAAGACACAAATACTTCTCTAAATCCCGAATCATCACCATCCGAGAACCTAGAGACAGTCAATCTTCAACAGGCCTCATTTATCTACCCCTCAACCACTTGCTCACCCCTGCATGTTCGACATGCACCCGAGTTCACCGGCATTGAGAAGAAGGAGGACATTGATGAGTCCATCCCTTACTACCAATTGGTAACCATGGCCAGACAGAAGAAGCTGTCCACGCATTCAGCAGAAAGGCGACGAGTGGCCCAGATTATGAAAGACAGGATTCTGTACATGCCTCTCGCCAACAAACAATTTCCTAAATGGATTTTGAATATCCTTGATTCCGAATTGCTGGTAAAGTATCTCACTGCTGAACCTGATCAATTTCATCCGCATATGGTTGCTGAATTTTATGCTAGGGCTGTTATGAGTGATGATCAGAAATCATTCAAGACATGTGTATATGGGAATATCGTAGAAGTAAATGCTGATTTACTTTCTCGTACTTTTGGACTTCGAAACTTTGGAGCCAAAATCTCTCAATATAAGGTGAATGATATAGCCGAAATAGAGAGACGATGGAAGCTTTGGAGGAAGTCAGGAGAAAAAGGGAAATCAAGTACATTCAAGGTCAACACCTCAATCAACACCTTGACAGAAGAATACAAACTCCTTGCAGAGATTGTAATCAAGATGCTCCAATGTGATGCTGGATCGTACTCGGAGCTCTCTGCTAAGAAATATGCCGTGATGATGGCATTAAATGACAATGTTAAGGGTAATTGGGCTGAATTTATCTTTGAACGCTGGGCAGAACATGCCAAGAAGAATACTCACATGGAAGTAGATGGAACATTCTCCTCGAATGTAAACTTTGGGCTAAAGATTAGTAAACTTTTGGAGATTCTGTTTACTAACACAGGAGTAGATCGAGGAGTTGCACTTATTTCTACCGACTATATTCCTGTCACAAGACACAAGCCTAAGCCGGTCAATATCAGAAATCCTCGGAAGTTAAGAGGGAAGTCTAACGTAGACAAGAATAAACCTACATCTCCAGAGGAACCAGATGAAGCTAGTTTAGCAGTAGCCAGACTCCAACACTCCATTCCCATAACAGAAGAAGAATTAGCAGTGTTGAAGAAGAATGCCGAAACAGATCAGTGTTTCAGAAATCTCGAGGAGATTGAGAAGTTAGGAAACATCCCAGTTGATCAGATCAACGACATCGTGACTTTGAAGGAAGCAGAACAGCCTCCTACTACTATTGGAGCATTGACTGACAAGGAAGTAATGGAAAAAGCAGAGGCAGAAGACAAGTCTGCTAGAACTGCTGAAAGAGAGATTACAACAGAGAAGACATCTAGTGAGACCAATTTTGACAATACCTCTGATCCAGACTACATCCCTGAGTCTCTCAGCATTGCAGAAGAGCACGGTCAGGAAACAAGAAAAGCAAAGAGGAGGCGCATAGCTACTCTAAAGGAAATCGAGAAGAAAGATTACCAGAAGTTCATCAGTAACCTGACATTCGAAGGCAGAGACAGGAACTTCGAACGAGTCAAATCCGATGCTGACGAATTTATGGCCCAGAAGAAAGCTGCTAAAGAAGTTAGCAAAGAGGTCAGTTCAAGCAGAGGAGTCAGTGCTAGCAGAGGAGTCAAGGCTAGCATAGTTAATGAAACATCTGCAAAGCACATGAATCATCCATTGGAAGAAAGGCATGATGCTGGAGAAAATCAAATTCCAGCAGAGAATGAAGAAATAGCAGATACATCAGCAGATGCCATCATAAGGGATGCTACAGAAGATTCGACTGCTGATCCACTTCATCTAGCAGAAAAAGCTGCGAAGAAAGGAAAAGGAAAGGCTGATTCAGCAGAAGAATCAATTCTCAATCAATCACCTGATCAGCAGATTAACATTGAAGAAGAAGAATTATCAGATACAGAATTCACAAAAAGGCTGGCATCTGGAGCATTCAATGAAACTCACTACCCCCGGGAAAAGTTTTGCAGAAGAAATAATGCAGAATCTAGTGCGATTCGAAATGTTGAAGATCAAGTCGAATCACTCATCAATTCTGGTTCATCGAAAGGAAAACCAGACGAAAGTATGTTAGCAGGACTGCCGGTACAAACACCTCTCGCAGAACATTCGAAGGAAACACTCGTTGGTAATCAATTTGCTAACACATTAGAAGAGCAATTAGGTGCTGAAATGCCTCAACTAGAAGAAAATGATTCCCACCTCACTGAACCTGAATCATCTTGCATCTCTGAATCTGATTCCGATGGAGAAGCTGAAGAAATTTACAATGCAAAGTTCCTAAGGAAAGAAACCACATAATCAGAGGCTATTCTTCGAGTACCCCTCAATGGACTGCCAGGACTTCGCTATGGACTCCGAAGAATTAGTCAATGGTGTGCAAAGGTTCATCCCGAGGATGTACCTAATTCCGATTTAGGACCTATGGCTGAAGAAATAGAGCAGTTTGTTGATTCTGAAACAGAAAGAGCCATAGCAGATCTATTCTACAGTGAGTTGGATGAGTCAATACCTGAAGGACGTCTATTGGCAGCAGAGTTCCGTCGGTGGAAGAAGTTTGATTATATTATGTATCAACTCTGCTTCGAAGAGAGGATGATATGCATTGCAGCTAAAGGATTAAACTTCTGGAGATGTGAGGAACGTTGGTGCTTTGATTGGATTGATCAAGTTCCAGGGATGAAACAATTCTCGGATAAGCAAGTGATGTGCAGACTTCAAGCCATCCGAGAACACCGTTCTCTCTCGAAAACTGCTGGGTTACCCAAGTCCACCTTCGTACCTGATGGATACTTGATAAACTGCAGAAAGCAGCGAGCAAATAAATTTATAATAACCCGAAGGCTAGTCGAACCCACAGGGATAGTGCGACGAAATCATCTCATGTACTGTCATAGTTTATCTATTCTTTGTTTGAGCAAATCCAAATTTGAATAGGGTTTTTGTTTTGAAAAACAGAAATAACTTTTGGAATAAAATTCAATAATAAAAATCACAGATTCTAGGGAAATCAACCAATCCAATCCAACATGTATAAACAATCAATCCAAACCCAAAATAATCATTAAGGTGGGAAATCTGATAAATTGGAATTAATTCCTTTGTTGGGCAATTAAAACCTAGATTACTAGAAAGTGAATTTTACCTCTCGGCCTCAATAACACAAACTAGTCAATCTCAATAAAGATACAGATTTGAAAACCTTACAACTAATTCTTCTTTTTGAGACAGAAAACAGTTGTATCAAAATTCTATTTTCCTATTATTAATTATCTCCTCTCGGTCTCAAATTAATAACTATAAACCTAATCCAATTTTCATCTCTCGATCCTTCAATTGAAAATAGATTTTAAAATCAAAACCATAGAATTTGAACCAATTAATTAGGATTTGGAATTAATCGAATTAACACATGCCAAAAAGGATGGAGAAAACCCTAGAACCTGTTAAGGGTTCTAGCCTAACATAATTGAAACAAACATTGCAAAAGATGTAAAGAAACTTACTTGAATCATTAAAACAATAGGAACCTTGAAGTACTTGAATCCAATTGCAACAATAAAAATAAAGAGTACTAGAAATTAAAGAGTTTAATGCTGAAAATTAAAGTAAAAGGGTGCTGAAAAACTGAACTAAAAAACCTAATTTTCGAGCTTAATAAGTCATATTTATAGGGGGAGAAATTATATCTTCAAAAGGTAATGATTTGGGAAGGAAAAATCTTCAAACTGGGCCAAAAACTGCCTTTCCGGGACGCGTGTCGCTCGACACAGTTCCTGTCGGTCGACATGAATCCATTTCGGTCGACACAAATTGTGTCGCTCGACACAGAAACATTCCTCTGTGCAGTCTCACGGTTTTGGCCATAACTTTTGCTCCCGAACTCCGATTGATCCGATTCCAGTTGCGTTGGAAAGCTAACTCAAAGATCCTTCCATACATGTGCTCCATTAGCTCGGATTCCATCTGTGGAAGAAGTCGTGACTGTTCCTTTGAACATCTGCTGCTTTCGGTACGGGTTTTCATTGGATTTGGCCTAAAACCTGCAAAATATTACCATGACAAGCATAATATCCCCTATAAACACTTCATGCTCGATTATTAACTAAAAACTTAAGTAAATGCAATAAAACAATAAGAAAACGACGTGATAAGTGAGGCAAAATACGAGCTTATCAACCCCCCCAAATTTAAACACTTGATTGTCCTCAATCAACAAAAGAATGAACCAAAAGTTCAAGTAGAAGAGAAGTGCAATGCCTCACAAGATTCATCACAATCAAACTCGTAAATCCACAAAACGTCAACACTTTGTAAGAATCAGAAAATCTGTAAACCATGGAAGACTCACAAGGGAAGTGTTTTCACTCATTCACTCAAGTGTCTAGGATAATATGAGATCACACAAGTCATGCAAATCAAGTTCTACCATAGGCTTGCAAATATTCTAAATCTCCACTGCAAACATGTGTACACAAGTCTAAGATCAGAAAGGACTTTATTCAAGGTTGTAATGTAGGCTTTTTAGTGAAGGGTAGGGAAATATATGGCCAAGTGACTAAATAGTTGAGTTAGCTACTCTCAATAAATCCAACCACTATCTAATAATATCCACCCATCTCCTATGATATTCAACATCAAACAAGGCTCTTTTATTATTTTTTTTTCTTTTTTTTTTTCCACACATCCTTTTATGCTCTAAATAATTTTGATTATACATTTGAGCTTATAAGGACTAGCAACACACATTTTTTTTTCTATTTTTTTTTCTAGAGCCCAACCTTTCTATGTTTTCACCCTTCTAATAATATCTTATCCTTCCTCAAACAACTCCCAACCCACTCTTATAGACAAGAGTTGATTCCCCTATCCTTTTCCAACTCATAGACAAAGAAAGAAAATTCATAGGCTCAAAAAGGCTGACTAGGATAAATGTTCAATTAGGACAGTGTATGGGATAAATAGGCTAAACAAAGATGGCCTAAAATCATTTCCTAAACATGTGCACACTTAGCAGTCTTGAAAAAGAAACAAAGCAAGTTCTAGAGATACTCAATAATGCAGACACACTCACAAACAAATTCAAGGCTCAAAATCTCACACTTGGGACAATTTTTCTTCCATAGTAAACATCAAATCATCATCAAACATCATGCCTTTGTCAGTTTCAAAACAAGTAGTCATGCTGTATTCTACATTCATAGGCATACTCAACCACTATCACAATCAATGCATAATCAAGTCAATCAATTTCAAATCTCGCATCCTTGCTAGGGTTATCTCATAGCTACGCAAATCTTCTCACAAAATCACAATTTTATTCAAAAAAAATTCAATAATTTTTTTTTTTTTTTAACTGGGCAGAAATTTAAACACACTGAAAGCATTAAATAAAAGGGAAGAAATAGTTTCAACTCCAAGTCCTCCTCCCCCCAAACTTATTCGATTGACAGAGAGAATAAGTTTGAAGATCAGACTAGGAGTGAAACAGTACCTCGATGTTGGTCTCAGACACCAACTTTTTATCTCTCGGAGGCTGTAGAACGCGAAAGACGAAAACTGCTGCTGCTAGCACTCTGTGTCGATCGACAGAGGGCCTGTCGATCGACACAGAGCCTTCTTGTCGATCCATGGTGGGTCGAAGTGTGCTCCGTCGATCACCTCTGTGTCGATCGACACCATGTGTGTCGATCGAAACAGAGCTCCGATTTTTTTTTTTTTTTTTTTAATTTTTTTTACAAACACAACGCACGAACATTAGAGAAACAATTGAAATAAAGCAAGTAAACAATGGGTTACCTCCCATGCAGTGCCTTAGTTATTGTCGTGGCTCGACGATAGGGATACTTCACCAAGGAGGTCGGGTCCAGACTCGCCGCCCCCTTGCATCGATCATGTAGACCATCCGATCACGAATAACAGTGGTGAGCTCGGAAGAGGATGGTGTAATTGGCAATTTTTCCATCCCGTTTTCGCGCTCCCATTCGATCTCGGCGGCTTCTTCATCTTCCTCAATGGTGGTGGAGATGTTATTGCAAGCAGCTTCCTTCAAACTCTTGTCGATCACAAAGGTGATCGTCTCATCATTCCCTCGGAGTGTTATCTCTCCATCTCGGAAGTCTATCAAGGCTCCACTTGTCCTGAAGAACTCTCTTCCAAGGATCATCGGCATTCCGTGCTGTTCCTTCATATCCAAAACAACAAAATCAGCAGGAAAAATTAAATGCCCAACACGAATTAAAACATCTTCAACTACCCCCCTTGGTCGAGAAATTGAGCGATCAGCCATCTGAAGAGTGATTGACGTTGGCCTCATCTCGCCTATCTGCAGCTTTTGGAAGACTGAGTATGGCATCAAGTTGATACTTGCACCTGTGTCGCAGAGGACATCCCTAAACTCCTTTCCCCCAATCTCGACCGGAATAGAGAAGCATCCCGGATCGGACCTCTTTGTTGGAACCTGTTTCTGCAAAAGAAGACTACACTGCTCATGAATTGAAATAGTTTGATCTTCGATTACCGGCTTTTTCTCTGTC
>JAPKLW010006095.1:0-18419 GCA_026898455.1 Plectranthus barbatus | reverse complement strand
TGTGTGAGTTGCATAGCATGTTTCCTATATAAATGTATGATTTTGGGCATGTTTCTCATTGGGTACGAAAGTACTCAGCCCCTCGCGTTATTTCTAAAACGTGCAGGTTAAGCAGCATGGATGGAAGTAGCGGGTGTAATATGGAGGAGCAAAGAAGTTATTTTTGAAAGTTAATAGATCCTGTGACATGTATCTTCACATACATGTCACCATCACGCTACACACACGCTGCTACACTCTCTGAACTTCCTTCCCTTTTTAATTACTTAACTTTTGGATACTGTTATTTTAAATCTTGACTCGAAGTACTTTTGTTGAATACTTTTATATTGTAATTAAAATAAAGTCTTCCGCTTATTATTTCTTGAAGTGTGTTTGACAAAACCTGAAACATCAATGTAACGTGGCCCCAAATTGGGAAGGTCAGTTGGGGGCGTTACAGAGGTGGTATCAGAGCTTTAGTTTTCGAATTTTTACTAGAATTTCAAAATTTTCGAAAGCTTCGGGTCATAAGTGTTTTTATTTTGAGGAAGGATCGTGAGAAATATTCTCCATGCTTACACCCTACTCCATCCTGCGCTACCTGAGGTATGTTTTTAAGTTTCTAAAGTTTAAAAGTTTCCCTACTTGCAATTTCAGTATGGTTTGAAAGCTTTGAAACAGTATGAGTCCTTGAAGGAAATTGGAATTTGAAAAGAAAACCGAATTTATTATGGAGTGAAAAGGGTGGGTTGATTTGAGAAGGTTGAATTTTATGATTGAACGAGAATGTTAATATTGTTTGTTGTTAAAAGTGGTTGAAAAGTTGTGATTTGGAGGATGAGAATTTTATGATTGGAAGGTTTTGATGTTTATACGTGGAAAATTTATGTGTTTTGGCACTGGTGAGGTGACCTTCTTAAAATGTGATTTTATTGTGAAAGTACTGATTTGATATTTGAATAAATTGCAAGTAACTAAACCTCAATGATATGGCTATAGATGCATTAGAGAATAATGAGCTATACAGTGATATAATCTGTTATTGAATGGAAGGATAACCGGAATGAACTAAACTGAATAATTGTGGGCCTTGAAAAGGCACTGACTGGATTTGGTGGAGAAATTGAAAATTTCCTGGATTGTTGGTTTAATGGAGTTGTGAGAGTAAGTTGACTTGTAGAAACTACAAGTGAGTATGTGATCATACAGAATGTACATAGTAGTTGTCGGGTGTAATTGGATTTGGAGTGAGTTGGTGTGTGTGAGGATCCAAAGGAACCTCAGTTGGGTATGTAGTATATGTATTTTATATGACCCGTACTAATTGTATATTATTGTTTTGGTGACAGATGGCATCTCAGGACCGGATTGTGAGACGTTTTAGGGAATGCCTTCCTTTTTCTGAGGATAACCTCGCGTAAGCCTTGTTGGAGTATCTGAATTTATGGGAGAGAGTGCGCTACCTAGGAGTGACGGAGAAAGAGGCGACGGAGCTGACTTTGAATCTTTTGCCGGAAAGATGGACTAGATGGGCATTATCGTTGACTAATTGGCACAGTGATAGTTCGACGGGTACGGTGAGGAATTACAGGCAATTTATGGCAGATTTGATTCAGAAGGTGGTCGCTAAGGGGAGCCCTTCTCTAGCATCATCCAGAGGCACACAGGCATCTGAGACCCCAGTTCCGCAGCAGGCGCCAGCTGATGCTCAGGGTACACCTGTACACGCACCTACATCAGGACCGACAGTGCGGGCGATACCGAGTACACCTGCTGCAGCATATATGCCTTTTCCACCTGGATATCCGCAGGGAGGTACTTATGATCCTTATGCATTTTGTGATTCCATTGCTTCGGTGCAGTCCCCTACAATGCATCCGGATCCAGCGCCATCTTTTGGGCACCCTGGACCAGTAGCGCCATCAGTTCGGCGGCCACAACAGGACCAGGCAGGACCCAGCCGGGTTAGGTCAGCTCATGATTCAGGATGGGATAGTAATGAGATGTGGCCCAGGCAGACGTCCAGCGGGCAGAGAGATATGTTTGGGGGTTATGTGACTGTTTACCCTTACGGCTCGAGTCAGGCGCCGATCGTGCTGTCTAGTGATACCGAGGGCAGCAGAGGTCGGAGACCAGGGGTACCGGATGGGGGAGAGGAGCCAGCGCAGGCAGATGAGGATGAGGAGGAGGAGGACCCGTCCGAGGGATCCTATTGATCGGATAGTGTTGTTGCTGTTGTTGTATTCTGATTTCGTTAATGTTTTGAGAGAGATTAATGTTTAAATTCTGTTGAACCTTGTTATTTCCTTAGTTTCTGCACTTTCTTGATGTATTGGGATTTATGGCTGTTGGAACCTTGTTGGATGATTTATGATTATGTTTTGGAACCTCTTTTGATTATGGATGATATGGGTGGAATGTTTAAAAGCTTTGAGTGAGTAATGAATGGGTGTTAAGAGATTTGTTGACAAGATGGATGTCATACGGTGAAATTAATATGGAATTGCTGAATTAATGTTGTTTTGCAGAGGAGAGTGATGTAGTTTATTGATCAAGGTCGAGGTAGAGGTCGAGGCCGAGGCAGAGGAAGAGGCCAAGGCCAGAGAGGTCGAGGGCGTGGAAGAGCTATTCCACAACCAGCGTATGAGGAACCGTATTGGGAAGAAGGTCCTATGAATCAGGGACCAGAAGAATTTGAAATCTTATCTGACGGAGAGAGTGCTGCGGGGCAGCAAGGACAGAATCCGCCACCTCACGGAATTGTACCAGAAATTCCATCTATTATGTGGGTGGAAACATTCAGGAAACAACACCCACCGATCTTTGATGGTACTGAAGGACCCACCGCCGCCGAGGATTGGGTCAGAGAACTCGAGAAGATATTCAAACACATGAGATGCTCCGAGGAGGAGAAGATAAATTGCATGTCCTACCAGCTCAAGGGTAAGGCTGATAGATGGTGGGAGACTTATGTTAAGTCTATTGCACCAGCAGAAAGGGACCACATCAGCTGGGAGAGATTCAAAGAGGCATTTTTCGAGAAGTATGTCCCTAAGCAGTATCGGAGAGAGAGGACAATTGAGTTCTTTTTGTTTGAGCAGGGAAAGTTGTCAGTTGAGGAGTATGATACGAAGTTTGGTGAGCTTCTGCAAATGGCACCACATCTGGTAGATACGCCGCAGAAGATGGCTGAGAAGTTCAGAGATGGGTTGCGCAAGGACATTCGTACGCAATTGGCCACCATGAAGGGATTGAGTTATCAAGAATTGCTAAGCCACGCCTTGGACATTGAGGCATCTCAGACTATGAAGGAAATGCCTGAATGGGGAGCGCATGAGGCGCAGGCTTCTGGATCGAACCAGAAGAGGAAATTCAAGGAGCCGCCAAGGCAATTCATTCAAGGTCAAAGCAGTCACAAGCGCCATGACCAGGGCAGACAGCAGAATTTTCAAGGAAGGCCAAATCAGCAGAACTTCCAAAGATTTAACCCTAACCCTCACCAAGCTCAGAGGCGTGATCAAGCAGGGCCGCAAAACTGTCAAAGATGTGGCAGAAGACACACCGGAGGATGTCAGGGGAATGCGGTTAGATGCTTTAACTTCGGAGGGCAAGGTCATTATGCAAACAACTGCCCTACACCGCCAACCCAGGGAGGCAACCGCCAGAATTTCCAAAGGCCGACAAATCAACAGTTGAGGGCATCAGAGGACATCGCCAGCCATGGAGAGTCGATGCGGGAAACCGAGGAGGTGGCAGGCAGGGTAATCAAGCCCCACCTAGGAACCAAGAAGGGAACCAGCAAGGTGGAAATGAGCAGCCGAGGAGAGCCAGAGCATATGCTTTGGATGGGAATCAAGAGGATGGTAATCTGGCAGGTATGGGATGCATTAATGATATACCTGTTATAGTATTATTCGATACTGGAGCATCGCATACATTCATTTCATCTGCATGTGTCGAGGCACTAGAACTTAAAGTAGAGAAGAACAGTCAGGATTTGAACGTAGCAATACCTTCAGGAGAAACAACTATTTCTACTTTAGTGTGCTAAGACTTGAGAATCAAGATGAACGAGAATGAAATTCAAGTAGCCGAGCTGAATGTTTTGGATATACATGATGTAGATGTAATCCTAGGAATGGATTGGCTATCGGAGAACAAGGCAACAATCTTGTGTTGCGAGAGAAGAGTGATCATTCCTCAGCAAGGGAATGAAGAAGCATTTGTGCATGGATTTAAGAGGAGGCAAAGAGTACCTGTAATCTCTGCAATTCAGGCAACGAAGCTGTTGCGAAAGGTAGGGAACCAAGCGTTCTTGGTGTATTTGGAAGGAGAAGAGAAACCTGAGCTGACAGTGCAAGATGTTCCAATAGTGAGAGAGTTTGAAGACGTATTTCCAAAATAACTACCAGGGTTGCCGCCAGACAGGCAGGTAGAGTTCACCATTGATCTGGAACCGGGTGCGGCACCAATTTCTAAAGCGCCGTACCGCATGGCCCCGAAGGAGTTGCAAGAACTGAAGGTTCAACTCCAAGAGTTGTTGGACATGGGTTATATCAGGCCAAGCGTGTCACCATGGGGTGCACCGGTTCTGTTCGTTAAGAAGAAGGATGGATCGATGCGTATGTGCATTGATTACATAGAGCTGAATAAGTTGACATTGAAGAACAGATATCCATTGCCGAGGATCGATGATCTTTTCGATCAGCTCATGGGAGCTAAAGTATTTTCTAAGATCGATCTCCGATCAGGGTACCATCAGTTGAAGATTCGAAAGGAGGACATTCCAAAGACAGCGTTCAGAACTAGATACGGCCACCACGAGTTTGTAGTAATGCCGTTTGGACTTACAAATGCTCCTGCAGTCTTCATGGATTTGATGAATCGAGTATTTCATCCGTATCTGTACAACTTTGTTTTGGTATTCATAGACGATATTCTGATATACTCAAAGAGTGAAGCAGAGCACAAACAGCATCTGAGGACAGTCTTGCAGACCTTGAGAAACGAGAAGATGTACGCCAAATTCAGTAAGTGTGAATTCTGGCTAAGAGAAGTGACATTCTTGGGACACATCGTTTCGGCTGACGGAATCAAGGTAGATCCAGCCAAGATTCAAACAGTGATGGACTGGAAATCACCAAATACGCCGAACGAGATTCGTAGTTTTCTGGGTCTAGCAGGTTACTACCGGAGATTCATTGAGGGCTTCTCGAATATTGCAAAGCCAATGACCCAGTTACTACAAAAGAATGTGAAGTTTGAATGGTCAGCGGAATGTGAAGAGAGCTTCCAGAGGTTGAAGCAGTTATTGACAACCGCGCCAGTTCTAGCAGTGCCGGAGCCAGATAAGAATTTCGAAGTTTATACCGACGCTTCGAAGAACGGGTTGGGTTGTGTTTTGATGCAAAACGGAAAAGTGATAGCTTACGTATCAAGACAGTTGAGGCCGCATGAGATGAATTATCCAACTCATGATCTAGAATTAGCGGCAGTGATTCATGCTCTAAAGATTTGGAGACACTATCTCTATGGTGTGAAGTGTGCCATATTCACGGATCACAAGAGTTTGAAGTATTTCTTCGAACAAAAGAACCTGAATATGAGGCAGAGAAGATGGTTAGAGCTCGTGAATGACTACGACTTAACCATAAATTACCACCCAGGCAAAGCAAATTCGGTAGCGGACGCCTTAAGTAGGAAAGGGGAAGCACAGTTAGGTTGTATGCTTACAAGAGAAGACAGATTGATCAGGGAATTTGAGAGACTCCGTTTAGAAGTGATTTCGCCTTCTGAAAGGAAGAGATGCGGATTGACAGTCTTATCAGTAGTGCCAGATCTGAGAGAGAGAATTGTTGAGGCACAGAGAAGGGATGTGGAACTGGAGAAATTGCGGCAGAAATTGAGAATTAAGTCAGTAGGAGAGTATCGGGAAGCACCTGATAACGCACTGTTGTTCCGAGACCGAATCTTAGTGCCGAACAGTGAGGAACTAAAGAATGAGATTTTGAGCGAAGCACATGATACGCCGTATACCGCTAATCCAGGAAGTACTAAGATGTACCAAGATCTGAAAACTAAGTATTGGTGGGATGGTATGAAGAAGGATGTAGCCTTATATATGGAAAAGTGTCTGGTATGTCAGCAAGTTAAGGCATTACATCAACGGCCGAATAGAAAGTTGCAGCCGTTAGACATTCTTGAATGGAAATGGGAACATATCACCATGGACTTCGTAACAGGATTACCAAAGTCACAGAAAGGAAATACGGTGATATGGGTTGTTGTGGATCGTCTAACGAAGAGCGCTCACTTTTTACCGATTAAGGTGAATTATGGATCGGATAAGCTCGCACAAATATATGTTCGAGAAATAGTCAGACTGGACGGAGTGCCGAAATCTATCACATCTGACAGAGATGCGAAGTTTACATCTCGATTTTGGATGAGTTTACTACAGGAATTGGGGACTCGCCTGAATTTCAGCACGGCGTTTCACCCTCAATCAGATGGTCAATCCGAGAGAACCATCCAAACTCTCGAGGATATGCTGAGAACAGTAGTCTTAGACCGAGGAAGCAGTTGGGAGCCGATTTTGCCTTTGATTGAATTTGCTTACAATAATAGTTATCAGGCAACAATCGAAATGGCTCCTTATGAAGCATTGTATGGGAAGAAGTGTCGTTCACCTCTATACTGGGATGAGGTAGGAGAACGAAAGGTCGTTGGACCGGACACAATAAGTGAAATGATCGAAATAGTCCGCCAGATCAGAGAGAGAATTAAGGAAGCGCAGAGTAGACAGAAGTCCTACGCCGATTTGAGGAGGGCTGAATTATGTTTTGAAGTGGGGGACAAGGTGTTCCTTAAAGTTTCACCTTCCAAAGGAATAATACGCTTCGGGGTTAAAGGAAAACTGAGACCACACTATGTGGGACCATATGAAATTCTTGAGCGCATTGGTCCAGTGGCATACAAATTAGTGTTACCCCCGAGCATGGGTAATATTCACAACGTATTCCATGTGTCTCAGCTGAGAAAATATGTATACGATCCTAGACATGTGATACGACAAGAAGAAGTGGTTTTAAGTCCAGATCTTCGTTATGAGGAGCAGCCAGAGGCTATATTAGACCGGAAGATGCAAGAGCTCCAGAATAAGTCCATTCCGCTCGTTAAAGTGCTTTGGAGCCATCATGGGCGTGAAGAAGCAACATGGGAGCTAGAGGATAGAATGAAGGAAAAGTATCCCGAGCTTTTCGAAGCTTTGTAAATTTCGGGGACGAAATTTTTATAAGGGTGAGGGGATGTAACACCCCGTGTATTATTAACTATGTATAATTATTCGAGTTATATAAGGTGGTTTATTTCCGAATTTTGGTGTAATTATTTCATGAATTCAATTGAGATTAATGATTATCATGAAGTTGAAAGGTAAATAAATAAAGAGATACTATGGTTGGAATTGAAAATGGCAAAATGAATTGTGGAATTTGGGAGAACATGATATGAATTATCATGAATTATGAGAAGGGGGTTGGAAATCATATGGAATTAAAATATGTATTTATAACCATATATTATACATACATTATATGATGAAGAGATGATATTATATGTTGAGAGTATAAATAGGGAGAAAAATTATAGAATAAGCTTTTCCCACCTTATTGTATAATCTAGAGTGAGAGAGAGTGTGAAACCCTCCCTACACCCCATTTCCCGTCAGCCACTCTCCAGCCCAGTTTCCAGCCAACTCCGGTGACGTCCGACCAAGCCAGCACCGTCATCTTGTAACACTCTTCAAGAGCTTCAATTTGAGTACTCGTGGGCTCCGAGAGGACGAGTAACGAGTGAGATATTGAGGTTGGAAGTTGAGGTGAGTTTATGTTACGAAATTCGAATTATTTGAGTTAAATCTCAACATTCCGGCCAAGATTCGATGTTTTGACCATAGATTCGAACTCCCTATCGTGTAGGGTATATTTGGAGGTCGAGGAAGCTTCATTTGGACGCCGGAAATCGTCACCGCTGCCGTGAACGGAGGAGCTCCGGCGAGGTATAAGTATGTCCCCATTCTTCGTTATATTTCCGTATTTAATTAGTATATTCGTGTTCCTTGTGGTCCGGGAAGTTCAAATATGTAATTGCATGTGTCATCGGCCGGCCAAATTGCGAGAAACGGCGAGTTGCAGGTGCAGCTCTGGCGAAGCCCGCGAGGAAGACGACTCCTGTCGATCGACAGGAGTGCTGTCGATCGACAGGGAGGTTGAGGCCAAGGGGTTGTCGATCGGACATCCTGTCGATATACAGGATGTATTTCGATTGACACAACGGTTGTCGACAGGAGGCATATCGAGCCACTTCTGTCGATCGACAAAAAGCATGTCGATCGACAGGGTCAGTCGATACAATCGTGTCGACCCAGTCATGTCGACCGAGTTAAGCCTGTGTCGACCAGGGCTGTGTCGATCGACACAGACCCTGTCGGTCGACACAGAGGCCTGAAGTATTATGATTTGTTGTTCAATCCTAGTTCTTCCGAGTCTGTTTATCTACGAGTAAGATATATTGTTCTAGATATATTGTACTGACTCGAGAACCCTAATTGTTTGTAGGAATTTGAAAGCAAGGATTGTGTAAGCTCATTCTAGCAAGAGACATCTAACCAAAAGCCAATAA
The DNA here is from genome assembly GCA_026898455.1 of Plectranthus barbatus. Taxonomy (NCBI): domain Eukaryota; kingdom Viridiplantae; phylum Streptophyta; class Magnoliopsida; order Lamiales; family Lamiaceae; genus Plectranthus; species Plectranthus barbatus. The sequence goes on along the minus strand of JAPKLW010006095.1, from coordinate 9,755 downwards.
CGAGGTGGGAAACTATTTCAACTATAAAAACAAAATGCGTGTTTTCTTTCCAAAATGTGTATAAACTGTTTTGCTTTTAAAATGAAACTGCTATGCTTGTTTTGTGTTATCTTATCTGTCTTCTGTCGTTTCCCATCGACAAGAGAGATTATCTAATGAGTTCGGAACCAGGTTTCCATAACTGCGCTAGAACTCTATTAGTAGTATGGAGTAGCGACTCCATATGATTGGGAATTTGGAGTTATAAGGTGGAATCTGTTGTGTTTGGTTGTGAGATTTGTGGGTGGAATTGAATATGGTGATGATGATTGTGATTTATGAATAATAAGCGATCGGGTCTCAAAATGGATTTCTGAGACTAGTGCACTCTAGATGACAGTAGGTTGGGTGTGTATACATCCCTAACTGATCATCGTAACTCGAAAGTCGGCCAACTTCCAGTTACAACACTGAAACAGATATGATAACACCTAAATTAACGCGCGTAAAATAAAATGTTATGGCTAACACGGTTCTTTTCAATAAAACCCCGTGTTTAGCTGTGTGAGTTGCATAGCATGTTTCCTATATAATGTATGATTTCGGGCATGTTTCTCATTGGGTACGAAAGTACTCAGCCCCTCGCGTTCTTTCTAAAACGTGCAGGTTAAGCAGCAAGGATGAGAGTAGCGGGGTGTAAGCTGGTAAAGATGGAGTGGTTTTGAAAAGTTTACAGATCCTGTGACATGTATCTCCATATACATGTCACCATCACGCTACACACACTGCTGCACCGCTCTCTGAAAACCCCCTTCCCACTTTTGAATGTTCAAATAACCAAATATCTGTTTGTTAACTGACTCGAAAGATTTTATTGTTACTGTTTAACTATCTTTTATTTAAATTTAAGTCTTCTTCTTATTTGAATATTTTGAATGTTCATCAAAACCTGAAACATCAATGTAATGTGGCCTCATATTAGGAAGGTCAGATGGGGGCGTTACAGATGTGGTTGGGGTGCATCGGACTGCAGGCCCTGACATCGGTCCCTGGGGGGGAGATGTTACAATATATATATATATTTCAATTTTGAAAATTAGATAATCTTGATTATTGTTTAATAATACTTTCATATCAGATTTGATATGGATATCCAGACTTTGATACACACAATATTTCCTTATTAGAGAGATTAATTTTTTTTTCGTAATGAGATATAATGCATGTTTTCTTAGATATAATGCATGTTTTCTTAAAGTTGATTTATATATAGATATATAATAAATGTTCTTTAACATTGATTTATATGTTTTAAGGAAGAAATGGATTAATTCAACAAATTACACTTAAAATTTTAAATAAAATTTTACAATAAATTATACATAAATTTTTAAACAATTAATGCATACTATAATATTATACGTTACATATCAAAATAAACATCAAATTATACTATCATAATTTGCTAGGGGTTGTTGGCCCTTAAATATCAGAGTCGTCGTGTTTAGGTAGAAACACGAAATGCAGCGGAATAATTATTCGTCACTTACACTTTATGTTTTTCTTTCAAGATTAGTTAAGCTCAGAGATAGATTAGAGTTCTTCACAGTTATACACTAGCAATATGATTGCTAGGTTTTAAGTCGTGTGAGCAATGAAACAGTAAAAGAACATAATATTTTATAGTGGTTCAATCCAAATAGATCTACGTCCACTACTTAGCCGAAACGCTAAGATTTCCACTAGAAAAGTATAAGAAAATACAAAGATTCGCCAAACACTTGTAGTAGGCGGCGAACTTTCGGACCGGCCACAACAAAGCTATCCTCCGATGATTCGTACTTTTCCAAACACAGCTACAGCCAAGTCAAGGGCAGAACCTTCGTGTAACTTGTCCTTCGCTGTTGGAGGTTTTTATAGTTTCCCTCGAAACTGTTCAGGAATGCGGCTAAAAGCCCGTCGGAGTCAACCCTTTATAGGAATGACTGTTGGATCTTCCTAGGATGGAAGTTATCCCAATGATTGAAGATTCTCAACCGAATTTAAGGAATCTCTTAAAGAGAAGTGTGAGATATTCAATGAAAGACACTTCTTGGTTGTTGAGAGCTTTGAATACTCTTTTTCTCACGAGCTCTCAACTGACTACTTTTTGCTTGTTCGTTTTTTCAAGGAATCTCACACTTGAGTGTTTGCGAATGTCTGTTCTAATTGAAGCAGTAGTAGAAGTAGTAGTCGATTCTCTCTTTTGGACCTTCCTTTTATAGGTGGAGATTCAAATCTTGAATCTCCATATCCGTTAGACACAACGTCTCTTTTGTCCGAGAGTGATAAGACTTGAACAGTCGCTTTTTGATATTGATCTGTACTTTCCGAGCTACTTCGGGAAAGTCTCGTCCTTTGTGTGTGCTTTTTGTCAGAACGGCAGTATAGCTTCAGCCTTTGATATTCCGCTCTGCTAATGTTCATTAGCGATCTGCTATTGTGTCTTGGTTTGCTGAACGCTTCTGTTGACATTCGAACCTTTGACGTCTTGTTCTGCTAGCATCTTTCATGGTTTGCTGAACGTTAGCAAATGCTAAGGCCTTAGCATTCTGCTAGCGTATGACTTATAGCAAATGCCATCCTTCGATATCTGCTAAGAAACCTTCTAGCAGACTAATCTATTACAACTCAATTTATAATCTATACAGGACATTACAGAGTATGCTAGACTATATTATATTTCAGCATTTGATCGACCGCTCTAGTAAGGTTTGATCCAACAAAACCTTTTACAATGTGATCCTAAAGGAGATTATAGGAATTATTTCCCAACAATTTTCCCATTTTTGGTGCGATCAAAGCTTACTATCGATTGCTGAAACTAAGAGGAAGAATGTCTGTGTTTACAAGAAAATATGTTATCCTAGCAATCTAACACAGAGTTTATCCACCTTAGTTCAAGCAAAAAAAAAAAAAGATTCCCCCTAAACAAATGCTGGGAATTATTTTACAATTAAGCACATAGGTAAATGATGCAAAGGTAATATGCTAGAAATTCTTGCTCCCAAGAGAAATCAGCATACATTTACTTTTTCAATCTCAATTCAATCGTTTTTAGATACGTTGAATACACAGATAGTGTATTTCAACTTAAGGCACATAGTGAAAATCAGAGATTGACAATGAGAGGTTGTCTCAGTCTGATCAATTTTCATTCATATGATATGTCTATTACAAGTACAATGAAAATGATAGACGGAGACAAGCGAGAGAAAAGAAAAAAATACCCGAACGGAATGTAGTCAGGAGTCAGGAGCAGGCTTCTTTAGCTTCTCTAATTCATCAAATTTGCTAGACGCCATCTGCACAAATGATTCCAAAAACTCCTTAGCAGCAGCACGTTCAGCGACTTCTAGCTCAAGGTCCTTAGCAATCCGCTCATTCTCCTCTTCGAGCATCTTGAGTTTCAACTCTATTTCTTTCTGCTTTAGCTCCTCAAGAGCTTTCCTCTTCTCTTCTTTGGCAGCAGCTCTGGCTTCCTCCGCTTTCTTCCTCTCAGCAGCCTCAGCAATCCTCATTGCTTCCCCCTCTTTGATTGCATCCAAAAATTTAGAGGAAAAGGATGTGACTGTATGCTCTACCTGCTGTTTATGTTCTGCTACGTCTGCCTTGACTTCCTGCATAGAAGTCTTAACAGAGGAGACATCTGTCTCAACAGAATTCACCCTGGCCGTGACAGTATCAACATTCATCTTGACCACTGCAATCTCCCTACGGATGTCCGTGGCTTCTATTACCATTCTCTCAGATATGGTGGACACAGCACTTTGAACTATAGAATCCAGGTACATTGGAAATTGGAGAGAGCTAACCGGAGTGGCAAGGAAAGATGAAGTGGTGGGCACGATGAGTGCTTGACTTCTGGTATTGGAAGTGGAAATCTCCTCCATGACTTTTTCCATAACTACTTCTCTGCTATCTGTGTTAGCAGAATCATCCCGAGAGGTAGTGGCCAGCAGATATACTGTCTCCTCAATTCCTTTGAGATACTCTGCTTCAGCTGCTGCAAGTGCAGCTTCCTCAGCCTTTCGTGCCTCTGCTACAGAATGTGCTATCATATAGGCCTATAAATCCTCCTCTCTGTTCCGGTAAGCAATACTTTCAAGCTTTTGAGCACGGCGTTCTGCTTCCTCACGAGTCGCAGCTAGCCGTGCTTGACGCTTTGATTCTTCGAACTTCACAAGTTCGTCTTGACGCTTCTTGTATTCAACAGCTGCTCGTGCCTGACGCTTAGATAGATGAATGTGCTTGTCAGACAGCCCATCTGGAGCAAATGTAGATTCCGGCAAGGAATGCGAGGAAGACGTAAGTCGATGAGCTTTAATGGCCCGGAGCTTGGTGATAACAACTTTATCACTATATTGTTTGGAACAGGGCGATTGATCCATCCAATTATTTGCCCATTGTTCCTCGTGTCTCCAGTAGCTTAGATCTTTCCATGCCATTAGCATTTCTCTTTCGTCTAAGCAAAGCTCTCTCGAAATATAATCATATTTCTTCCATCTCCTTAGTTCCTGCTTTAATCTATCTCCTTCAACTCCTTCCTCAAATTCTCCAGCGAATACTTCCTTAATGTCTATCTCAACCACCGCATCCACAAAATTCTCAATTTCTCGACAAAAAATATCAAGATTAGAGTTTATCTGATCTTCTGAAGGTGTTTCAGTGGAGATTTTCCTCAATTCATGTGCATCATAAACGTATCTGACTTCATCATCACTGTCAGAATCAAGGAGGCAAGGAGGAGAGAAACGCTCTTGGTTACCTCTATCAGCATCGGAAGGAATTTCTGCGTAAGCACCTTCAACAGGATTTGCATCCTCGCCCTTAGCAGACGATTCCTCTTCAGCAATCCGTGATTGGTAGACTTCATGCTCAGCAAATGAACCATCCTCCATGTGTTCAATCTGCTCAGCAGATTCTTCTCTAGCACCACTTCCTTCTTCGTCAATTATTCCTCTTTCAATTCTAGAAGGTCCTGCATTTGGATTCCCTGGAAGTCGGCTGGATGATCCACGAATGGGATGTTCTTCATCAGAACTGCTCTCTAAGTCCACAATTGACTTCACCTCAGTGAATCTGCCTTCGTGGAGAGCTTTATCAAGCTCTTCTTCTGACATAGCGTCTTGTTCAGAAATTATGGCCCCTTCACTGTCAACAAATGGAATGGAGACAGTGATCCTTCCATCTTTGATACCTTTCCCTTTCTTGGCGGCATTTCCTTCTATGAATGCCCCTTCAAGTAGTTGAGCATCCTTCTTTGCTCGGTGTTCTTCAGCAGCTGTCTTGATTCGTTCGAAATTTCTGTCTCTTCCTTCGAACGTCATTTCAGCAATAAATTTCTGGTAGTTCTTTTTCTCAAGCTCCCTTCTTAGAGTTTCGCGCTTTCTCTTCCTTTCTCTTACTCCCTTAATGCGCTCGTCCTTGCTTTTGGTCGACAAGGGAATTTGATCTGGATCAATTTCTGTATCTTCTTCTGCTGTGGATTCAACAGCTTTCTTCTTTGCTGCGGCTTCAGCAGCCTTCCTCTCTGCTTCTGATTTATCCAAATCTTCCTGTTCTGTAGTGAGAATAAGCTTTCTCCTGGTCTTCTTCTTCGCTTTCTGCGCAGGAGAGGTGATTTTGGTTCTCTTCTTCGTTGGAATTGGCAAAGCCATAGCCCCAAGAATAAGTGGAGGCTGTTCGGCTTCCTTCGCAGTCATGATCTCATTGATTTGATCTGCTGGTAGGTTCCCTAACTTCTCAATCTCCTCAAGATTCTTGAAGCAGTGCTCTGTCTCAGCATTCGTCTGAAGTAGAGCAATTTCTTCCGCAGACATGGGAATGATAGGATGCAGTTGCTGGACTGCAGTGGTAGCGGCATCTGGTTCTTCTGGGGATGGGGGTTTATCTTTATCCACATTCGATTTCCCTGTCAGCTTGCGAGGATTTTTGAAATTTCCTGGTTTAGGCTCCTTCCTCGTTGCTGGAATGTAGTCTGTGGGAAGAAGTTCTACTCCACGATCTACTCTTGTGTTGGTAAACAACACCTCCAAATATTTGCTGATCTTTAAACCAAAATTCACGTTCGAAGAGAACGTTCCATCTATCGCCATATGGTCATTCTTTCGAGCATTTTCTGCCCACCGCTCAAAGAAGAATTCTGCCCAATTTCCTCTGACATTGTCATTTAGGGCCATCATCACGGCATATTTCTTAGCGGAGAGCTCCGAGTACGAACCGGCGTCACATTGGAGCATTTTTTGATTACTATCTCCGCAAGGAGTTTGTAATCATCAGACAGGGTATTAATCGGTGTAGCAACTTTGAATGTAATCACCTGCCCTTTCTTATCTTTCAATTCCCCTGGCTTCTTCCACAAATTCCAACGTTTCTCCATCTCAGCAAGATCATTTATCTTGTATTGAGAGATTTTGGGACTGTAGTTCCGAAGCCCAAACGTCCTTGAAAGTAAATCAGCATTTACTTCTACAAAATTTCCATACACGCACGTCTTGAACGACTTCTGATCATCGTTCATAACCGCCCTAGCATAGAATTCCGATACCATATGCGGGTGAAATCGGTCAGGCTCAGCAGAAAGATACTTTATCAACAGTTCGGAGTTAAGCAGATCCATTATCCATTGTGGAATGTGTTTGATGGCAAGAGGCATGTACAAGATTCTGTCCTTCATGATTTGGGCCAAACGCCTCTGCTCCGTCGAATGATTGGATAACTCCTTTTTCCGAGCCAAAACCACCAATTTGCTGTAAGGGACTGACTCATCGATGTCTTCCTTCTTCATTATCCCGGTGAAACCGGGTGCATGTCGAACATGCAGTGGCGAGTCTGTAGGGGGTGGATAAATGAAAGTGGGTTGTTGAAATGGAGAAGAAGAGATGGGATTTTCTGGGTTTTCTGTAGGATTGGGTTCTTGATTTTGGGTATTTGGAGAGTTAGGGTTGGTTGCCATGGTTGGGGATTTTTGAGAGAGTTAGGATTTTCGGAAAGGTTTTGAGAAGAAGGGATAGGAAAAGTTTCAGAGTGTTAGGGATTTGAAATCCGTCTAGTGTATAAATAGAAGATTTCGGAACAAGAGAAGAAATCAACGGTTAGGATTGTTCTCTTTTTAATTTCAATCAACGGCTAGGGTAAGTAGTCAAATCGTGCGAGTACGCACGTTCTTCAGAACTTGAGTGCTGGCGACGTGGCACGATCTGATTTGTTGCCGTTGTTTGCGCACATTAAATGCGCTGCTTTAGAGATTTGAAAATCTCCCGCGTCTGAGTCATAAGGATCAGCATCCTAAAACCTTAGCATTGTGGGGGCAATCTTACCAAAGATAGCTTCTGACGTCGAGTATTGGTTAACACTCCTCCAGAAATCCAACGTAATGCTAACACAAATCCTTATGTCTCCTAAATATGGAATATAAAATTCATCACTTTCCATTACTGATCCATCTCTGAACGTAATTAACATTGATAAGACCCTTTCTTTATGAGATTACTATTTTCTCAGAAAGACTGTTCGTATTCCAAGGTAAACAGTAGACCAAAATAGGTCTATAAATAGCAGGTCTTTGCATTCTTCTTCATACACTCTCTAACTCTCTTGAATTCCCTTCTTATTTTCTCAAGAACCAGAAAACGTAAAAGGAACTTACTTACTCCAAGAGAAATGGCACGTTCTTATGATCTCTTCGTACCAAGACGCAGAATCTTGTGTGATTCGGGTCTGTATGCAGAATATGAGGCTGACTATCAAGTGGCGGAGACTACCATGACTCGTCTCCACGCCAGTGGTCTAGGCAAGTTTGTGTGCCTTACTCCACATACTTTCGAGAGGGAGCAACTCTGACATTTCATTTGGTCGAGTGCTGCCGATCGAAGCTCCATTTTCTGCATCTTTAAGAATGAGCTAGTAAGGTGGACGGCAGACACCTTTGCTAGAGACTTCGGCCTTCCACGGGGTCCGATATCTGTCATGGACTATCGCAGAGATGAGATAGCTCCAGAGTGGTCTTCGTGAATAAAATGGAGAAACTCTCCTGAACTCGAATTTTCTCCAACTCCTTCAGCATACGGTTTGCAGATGCCGTACAAGGTCCTCTTCCAGATAGTCTGCGGCATGGTCGTAGGAGAAGATCCTGACGACATGACTCTTTCCCGCGAGACATGGAGGGCCATGATGGCTATAGATGACAGGGCGAAGGTGGACTGGGCGGCCTTCGTCTTTCAGAAGGTGCAACGATGTGTCCAAAATTTTCCAAATCTGCCTCTTCCGTATAGGATGCCATTAAGTTGGCTGTTAGAGCAAAAATTTTCAGACCTTGCTCTAGGTCCTTCGAGCCTTAGGGAAGTAGATTTTTATCCTTTCATGCCATTGCCACCTTTGCTGTAATCCCCCTTTTTGTAAATAACTTCTGTAAATGAATGTATATAATGAAATGGTAGGATTTCATTTCAGATGCTCATATACAAACTTCTTTGATCTTGACAAACCACATAGTTTCAATCTCATGTCAGTGCATCGATAATATGAAAAGTATTAACTCATGGCAAGATTCAAATTCATTTGCCTGCTGAGTAGACCTTCGTCTACAACTTTGCTAGCTTTCTAGCAGATGAGTTAACTTAGCATATCCAATCAATCTACTGACTGCTCAGCAAAAACCAAGCGCCCAAAAGTCTAGCAGACTTGCTATGCTTTTAGATTCGAAATCTGATGGTTGGAGATCTATTGTCAGATGAGATAATAAATCGACGGTCTTGAGTGCGCGTGACCTGCCGCGTATATTCCTTTCTCCGAGAAGCACTCGAGTGATCTAACGTGGCACACTCTAACTTGATACAGCCGTCTGTACACATTAAAAATGGTTAATCTGGTATAATCAGACTGATTTTCAATGATGTCTTCTCCCCTCCGAATATTATCTCCCCTCCTCGAATATGATGTGGCAAAGGAAAGATTTGACTGAGCATACTCTATCCAGCAAATGCTTTCCTCTCCTGAATATATTACTCTCTTGCGGATTGCATCAACATATCAAGGATCGACTAGATTTTAGAAGATCACAAATGATGATGGTCTCCTGGAGCCAAACGCTGATCTGACTACCAAGCGTCACTATTGAACTGATTAGATTTTCCATGTAGTCACGACGTTCTCTCTTCTTGTGACGATTCAGATTTCAGAAGATGAATCATCACGTTCCTTTAAAGATTCCCACGAAATCATAATTACTAAGAGGTTTTTCTCGTCTATAAAAGGGACTTCTTGTGATATTATTTTGATATCACAACTCCTCTTTCTTTCAAAGCAAAAAAAAATTCTTTGAGATCAATGGAATCACCGAGTAACATCCTTGATATTACCCGAAACCAAGTCCTTGACGAAGCAGCCCTCCATCTCTACTATCATGACCGACCCACCGTGGCCAACATGGTCATGGCAAAGATTGCTGGGACAGGGCTCAAGCAGTTCGTGACGTCTGCTCCCAAGCATTTTCATGACGATCTCCTTCGGGAGTTTCTTAAGGACTGCGTGGCTGAGAAGGAGGCGATATTTGGATCCTTCCGGGGGAGGCTGATACGTTGGTCGCAAGAGACTTTTCCTCGTGACTTTGGACTTCCACGAGGTCCAATATCGGTGATGGCATATAAGTCCATGGAACCGGCTTCGGAATGGACTGCATGGCGGAAATGGCGCCTTTCTCCATGGTTCAGGTTCTCACCAACTCCTGCGGCAAC
>JAPKLW010006093.1:0-18426 GCA_026898455.1 Plectranthus barbatus | reverse complement strand
GCGTGCGCCCCGCGCTGCCGTGCCGCGCGGCGTGGCCCTGCGCCCGCACGCCTACGGCGCGCTCGCGCGCGCCGTGGCCGCTGCCGCTGCCTGCACGCGCCGTGCGCACGTTGCTCGCGCCCCAGTTGTGCGTGCCTGCCGCGCCGCCTGCGCCCGCCGTCGTCTCCGTCGGCCCTGCATCGGCTCTGTCTCTTTTCTTCGTCCTCGACCCGTCCAATTACAAAATTTGAAAAAATAATACAGAAATCTATTCTATTACAATTTTTCAAATCTACACTAATCACAGATTTTCTCGTGATTTTACAAAAACAATTCAGTTCTACACGGATAAACCACCGCGGGCTGAATCAACGGGTTGCCACGAGGAACAAAAAACCAAACATCCACAAAATAATAAATTCATACATGCATACAGAATTCAATTATGCACAAAAGAGCCATAAATCAGAAACCTGGCTCTGATACCAATTGTAGGGTTTTTCCGTGAACCAAATCACCAAAACCAATTTGAACCGGATCGATTTATGATTATTGCACATAATTAAAATTCATAAAACCCTAGCATGCTCCTATGAATTTAATACAAAGATTTGTGGATTTAGGGTTTACCGTAACTCTGTCGAGTCTGAACCGATCTTTCGCGTTTGAATTCCAAAACTCAATTCAACCACGCAATTCGAATTTATCTGCGGAAGTAGAAATTAGAAATCTAATTTCCAATAATAAATTTGAAATCAAATAAAAGAAGAAGAAAGAAATCTGTTCTCCAGATCAGATCTTCAAGGTTGTGTCCCAATGCTGTTCAGATCTACACCTGGTGAGGACTCCGTACATCTGTATTCTGAGCAGGACCAGAATCGGAATTCTCCTCCCTCTTCTCCAAAATTGGCGCCTCCTCTCTCTCACTAGGGTTTAGTGTGTTTCAACTGTGTTACAACTTATGAGAGAGAGCTGTCTATTTATAGACCTAGGGTTGTAAACCCTAATGGGCCATTTTGGGCTCAATTCAACATATTTAATTGGGCCAGACCTGGGACCTAATGCAAATAATAAAGTGGGCCTATAAATTAATTAATTAACATGTCCACAACCCAGGACATAATTAATTAATGAATATTAATTCTTTTTCACCACAGAATTAATATTGACCTACCCCTTTATTACCACGTTATGAGAACGGGCTGCATTAATTGAGAATCCCCATATTTAAGGTTACCGGACATCCATTAATTAATCGGAGCCTCTGACAAGCTCTAACTACAATTAATTAATATCTTATTATTCTTGAGTAGTACCACTCAAACCTTATCACTCGTGCCTGAACTTAATCAGCGTGCAGGACTTTGGCACGATGAATGTTATTGAGCTCCTCAGGAAATGTCCCCATCCTATTACTCGGATATGGTTACCTAAACCCAGTCTAAGGTGGTACTACACGAACTGCTGTTACCCAAGATTCGGATATACGAGCACGTTACTTAGGCTCTCCACCATGGCAAGTCAAAGCAACAGTCAACCCGTGCAAACCCCTGAACCTTCGTTAGGGTTTGGACTCAATCAATATAATGAGATCTTGTATTCGCTGATGTCAGACAGACGAATACATCTCACAGCGGTCCATCAATACGCCACCTCTGCGTACCAGCATGTCAAGTAACCAAGACAGACTACTTATTCTGACAATGTCGCAACCATCCGGACAGACGTATCCTCATACGCTGTCTCGGCTGTGATCAGGTTTATGTCTCACTAGGTCAAGTGATCATACTGTCTTCTGCGATCTACAAAACGCCTTATGATCGTCCCTATCGGTGAGACAAGAGGATACCATTGTTCATACATGTAAGATTGTTAACAGATAGGAGAAATAAACCGTTGTATACTCATTGTAATAAATGCTTTCAGTATACAAAACCCATCAGGAAGGATGTACGTTGCTCGAACTGTGCACTTCAATAAGTTAGAGTTCCCATATCCTTCCTTGTTTTCTAATGGTCAGTCTCCTACACCTTCATATACACAACCATTACTCCCTCACACTACAGATATTCCAGTAAGCTCACAACCAGTACTGACTTGTCATCTCCCGCCTCGTCTCATACACATGTAGATACATCAAGTCAGTTAGTTTCATCATCATCTGCACAACCATATGACTCCTCCTTACTGTCACCTCCTTCTACTCAATCCAATGACCCTCCATTGGAGCTATCTCACTCCGCTAAACCACCTTCCACACCTCCCACTTCTCCAAATCCAAAGCTTAACCCACCGTGCCATCCCATGGTTACTAGATCTAAACATGGTAATTTTAAGCCTAAGGTGTTTGTTGTGACTACTCCACTTGATGATGCAGAGCCATCCAGTGTTGATCAAGCTTTGGCTCATCCTCAGTGGAAAGCAGCGATGCAAGTTGAATATGACGCACTCATAAAAGAATAGGACATGGTGTTTTGTTCCATCCTCTGATTCTATTACTCCCATCTCCAACAAATGGGTGTACAAGATCCAACGAAGGTCTAATGGTTCAGTTGATTGGTTTAAAGCCAGACTTGTGGATCGATGTTTTGAACAGAAAGAGGGGATTGATTTTCTGGACTCGTTAAGCCCGATCATCAAGCCAACCACTGTGCGTTTGCATGGGAGAATGCTCACATAAACATAGAAGAAGTTGGATGCTTCTAGATGAGAGTCAGTTAGAAAATAGTTAGAGTGGTGCAAGTTGTTTCGACTGTAAACTAATATAAACAAGTAGCTATAGGTCGTGTAAATCATTCTTGAGATTTTGAAATGAAAAATCTCCTTCTTCTTCTCTACATTTCTTAACCCTAAAATACAAGTTCAACACCCCCAACCCCTAAAAAAATATCAAATAACTGCTTAAAAAGTAAGATTGGTTTTTTTTTTAAGTTAAATTAGAATATAATGCAAAATATTAATACACAACCATTGAATTATTAAATCAGACGTGTAAAAGTTTAGTTGGCTAAATTGTCAGCTAATATATCTACCAAATTAGCAATCATATACGAAAAATAGCTGACTTAAGGAAGAAGTTTGCAGAGTTGTACATCCTCATACAATTGATGCATACAAAAGTATGAGTCACATCACTTATTTTTCAATGGCTACAATTTATAGTGATGACTACAAATACCCATTCAAAGAAGAGAAAACAAAGAGACTGAAACCTTGGATCTAACACGATTATTGACTCTGCACTTTCAATCTCTCTCGAAACTTTCCAAAGTTTATGTGCTTCCTAGCACGAGGCTTCCATGTTTTCTTAACATGAGACTCACTGGAAACCATCAACAGACTCCTCAGTGAGGTTTCTAAGATACCACAGATCCGCAGAATCAATGTGATGTTCGACGTTTGTGAAAGGAACTCAAACCTTCATACACTATAGCTAACATTATGGAAACTCTCTGTTGGTCCCGGTTTATCAGAGTGTATAACGTTACGCAGCGGAAATATTGAACTTATAAGTCTAACTTGCACTCTGTCCTGCTGGTTGCTCAGCTGACTGGCTGACTGGCTGGTCAGCTGATAGCTCAACACTTAGAATATTTTAAGCCTAGTTTGCACAGTTATCAGTTTTCAGATATACACCAGCACTTGAGTGCTGGGTTTCAAATACAAATTTAAATACTGAAAGCAGATAAAGGCAAAGGATTTTTATAGTGGTTCGATCAACTGATCTACGTCCACTCTCCAGTCGACTCACTGGAAATTCACTATAAGAGTAATCCGGTACAAAGTTCCTACGATCTATCTCCAGCTGGTAAATGCCCCGTCTACCAGTCCACTGGATCAACCGCTCCCGGTCCTTGTCCTTCTTCAACTCTCGTCAGATGGATGGAGTGCGAGCACGTCACTTCAACCTCCTCCTCTGACTGGTTGGGTGTTGAGTTCTCCCAAGAACGTAAATCCTCTACGGCAAACTGCCCGTAATAACTCAAGAGCTGGCTGGCTCTAGAGCTGCTATGTTCTTCCTCAGAAAGAGAAAGAACACCAAGTGAGGTCTAAACTTACAAGCAGGAAGCTTGAAGTCTCGTGTTTGAAAGATATCAACACACGGAAAAGCTTTAAAGAAAGCCTCGAAAGATGCTTGCTTGCTTGCAATGAATGTTCGTTCTTTCGGTAGTTGGAGAGTATTGAATGTTCAGGATGCAAGCGTCTTAAATGTTGGTGATTCCAACCTATTTATAGACGCAGGATCTCATTTAAAATTCTAGCCGTTTGGACACATCCGGAATGGGTCTCTGTCCTTGGATGTACTTCAGACGGCGGCAGGTAGGAATTTCAGGAAAACGCCATACCTGTGTCTGCTTTTTCTGACACAGACCTCTTTGTGTCAGAACGGCATTATTTCGTCAGTACGAGGAATCACAACTGGTGTCTTGAACTGATAGACTTTAAGGTATCCTCCCTTAAAGTCATACTTTGTCAGTATATTCCTCAGACGAATCTTCTTTTTGTCTCTAAGACTCTGGGAGAGCGAATCTTCAATTCTGCTGGTAACCTCCGACTGGTAGAACATACTGGTGATCTTGTGCTGGCAGTCTCTGCTGGTGACTTAGCGCTTGCACAATCTTAGTCTACCAATTTGTCTGGATGTTAACTCTTGGAATCTCCCATGACTGGTGGCTTCACCGCTGGTGAATAGTGTCAGCCAGAACACGTATTCTGCTGGTAGGATTTGTCAGCCTCCTGCTGGTGAAATCCTTCCAACTGGTGAACAGTAGTCAGTCATTAGCTCTTGACTCCATGCTGATGAACAGTGTCAGCATGGGTCTGTCAGTCGTCTGCTGGTGAAATCCTTCACCAGGTAAGAGATTCTCATGCTGATGAACAGTGTCAGCATGAGTCTTGATCAGCTACGACTTACAACTCAAAAGACCTAAACAGGACTTTACATTTGAGACTAGAGCTATTCTAGAGACAAACTGACGCTGGTTGGACTTAGGATTTGATCCACCAAAACACTTAAACACCAAATCAAAGATCTAAGCTAACAACTGGGGAAGGGAAACTTAGATAATTTTCCCAACACTCTCAGTTAGTAGAACATCTAGAGGTGTCACCCTTATTCAAGTGTCGTGGACAATTGAAATTGCAGAAGGAGAAGCTTAGCACGTGGATTTTGGTAAAGCTTCAATGACTACGGTGTTGTGACCGGAGACAGCTAAAGTCTCTCGTTATAGAAGATCCAACGTTATAACTTGTATTTAATTACTGCAAACAATAAAAGTTAGTAGATTTTGTTCTTAAACGAAAAATAATTGGCTTCCGAACCACTCAAATCCTTAGTCTTACTTATTGCTTTCATATACTGTTTTCAATTATATTTATCAACTATCTATTTAAAATAATTGAAACCAAACTTAAATTTACACGATCTAAGACAACTGACAACTGATTCAGGAGCCGCAATTATGCACGAGACAAATTAGTAATATGAATATAGCTTACACATCCAAAATATAATTAATACCATATTCCATATTGAAAATTGGGGACTATATATACATTTCAAATACAAATAACTAATAGAAAAATGATTCTTAAAAAATTATTCAAACTTATTTGCAGATTTTTTTTTAACCTAAAAAGCTTGTGCATTATAATTGCAAAATTTTAAATTTGATGCTATAGTTACTAAAATTCTAAAAACTTATTCAAATTACAAAAATAATAAAATTTACAACCATTAATTTTAATACAGTCTGTCATTCGTTAATATCATTATTTAATGCAACTACTGGAAATGAAAATCAATATAACTTAACCATGACTCTACGGTAATCGCCAAAAACAATGATCCCCAATCTCGAAATGGATTAAAGTCAAAACTAATTATTAATATTTGTAGATTTTTTATTTATTTTGATTGTCCCATGTAAATTTACTAAATTAACGCCTGAAATAAATTATGTCCACTACTCAATAAATAATAAGATATTAATAATATATTGATTGTTTTATAAATTATTTAAAAATCCACTGTATTTGATTATCAAATATTATTCTTAAAGAAATTATATTTATTTTTAATAATTAATATTCTATACTACTAATTCAAGAAATGAAATTTCTTTATTTCTATATAACATAAATTTTATTATAAGCACCGTATCCAGATTCCAGACTCTCTATGTGTTCTTTAAATAAACTAATATACGGATTTTTATATGCTCTACTCAACGTTTCCCGGTTTCTCTTTTTATTCCCATAAAATACTACTCCCTCCGTCCCTTATAAGTAGTCCCTTTTCTTTTCGGCACGAAAATTAAGAGTTATGAGTTTAGTGGAATTAATATTTTATTAGTGAGTGTGAAAAAGTTTGCCATTTTAAGAAAGTTGGACTAATTTATGGGACAAACAAAAATGGGAAATGTGACTACTTTAACGGGACGGAGGGAGTATAAAATAATACTCCCTCTGTCCCTTCCTATTAGTCCCATAGGAAGGGACACACAAACCAATGCAAGTCAATAAAGCAAAAAAAATATTCATTAAAAAACAGCTAAACAATGTTAGTGGATACACAAATTACCAAAAGGGTAAAAATCCAAATTTCAGAGGGAAATTTTCCTGCCAAAAATAATGGAGCCAAGTTTCAAATTTTACAATCATCTAAGCTGGATAATTCTATAAATACAAGATCTGCTCTATGAAATTAAACATTTCAGCATTTCTACAGCTAAATGGGGGCAAAAGGGGATGTTTCAGATTCAAAAAAAGAAGAAATCCTGCAGTTTTTGCTACTGAACAGCAGTGATGGGAAGCTTGGAAGGAGCAAGGTGAATGAAGCAGCTGCAACCTTCAATGTGTGCCGGAAAACTGTTTCACGCATCTGGGAAACTACAAAAGGGCAAAGACAAAGAGGTAAAATTATGAATGTTGTGGGCAAGAGACATCTGAGAATCCAACAAGTTAAACATCAGGTAAACTTTGATCAAATTGCTCAGATACATTATCAAAGAAGAGGAACAATTAGAGCATTAGCAGACAGTTTAAGTGTTCCAAAATCTGTGGTGGGAAGATGGGCAAAATCACATCTGATCAAAGCACACACAAATGCCATTAAGCCAGCTTTGACAGCTCCAAACAAGTTCTCTAGGTTAAATTTCAGTCTACAAGCTATAGAATATGACAATGCATTGAACATCCTAAGATTCAAGCCAATGGAGAATGTCATTCATATTGATGAGAAATGGTTTTATTTAACCAAAACGACCCACGGATACTACATCACCCCAATCTGAACAAGAAGTTCACAGAGCATGCAAAAGCAAGAAGTTCATACCAAAGGTTATGTTTATGTGTGATGTGTCTAGGCCTGTATTTTCAGAAGATGGCAGTGTTGTGTTTGATGGTAAAATTGGCATTTGGCCATTCACTGAAGAGTTGATGGCAAAAAGAAACAGCAAGAAGAGGGCTGCAGGGACTATGGAGACTAAACCAATAAATTCAATCACAAAGCAAGTGATAAAGGATTGCTTAATCCATCAGGTATAGAGTTTGCATTTTAAAATTGTCATGCATGTTTATTTTGTCTAATTTTCATCCTACTCACTTAAATTAATGCCTATATTTTCAGATTGTACCACAAATTAAAGCAAAATGGCCTGCATGTCTAAGTAAGACAATCTACATACAACAAGACAATGCAAAGCCACATATCAACAATTCTGACCCAGATTTTCAAGCAATAGCACAATCTGATGGGTTTAACATATCTCTAGTGCAACAACCACCAAATAGTCCTGATTGTAATGTGAATGACCTAGGATTTTTCAGAGCAATTCAGAGTTTACAACAGCAACAAGCATGCAGGGATGCAGAGGAGCTAGTGAGTGCAGTTATAAGTAGCTACAACACACTTGAAGCAATGACCCTAAACAAGGTGTTCTTATCATTACAATGCTGCCTACATGAAATTCTGAAAGTTAAGGGATGCAACTCATACAAGGTTCCACACATGAAGAAGAATTCATTATTATTGGCCAATGAAATACCAACAAATTTAGAAATACCCAAGGAATTAGTTCAAGAGAGCATTCAGTTGTTAATTGATGCAGGACAAGCAGATGGAATACAGAGGCTGATCTCTGACCTAGGGATGCAAGAGGAAGACATGCTTTCATAGGGTTTAGGCATTTGGCCTTTTTTTTGTAAAGCTTACACATATATAGACATGCAGCTGATTTTTGTAATGCATGCATCCTTAAGCTAAGAACAATGTTAAAGCAAGAAATCATGAATGTAATGCATTATGCTATAGCTTGCTTATCTGAAATGTTTACCCAGGAAATGAATGGAACCAGATCAAAACATCTTAAAACACATTTCATTGCTTTAAGAATCAAAAATGTGTTTTATTTTTACAAAGTGTGTGGCCTAAATTATTTTTATCATTTCAGATCAAAAGCCTCAAATTCCCACAACAGATCAACCAAACCAACAGCCAACAACAGCCAAGAACCAACAGAGCCAACCAATATGCAACACAGACCCATCCAACATACAAACAGAGCCAACAGAGCCAAGAAAGCCAAGAATCACAGAGCCAACAGAGCCAAGAAAGCCAAGAACCACAGAGCCAACAACCAATCAACCGACAGATCCAACAATTAACCACATAGCCAACAGAACCAACATGCAACAGAATCACAGAGCCAACAGAGCCAAGAATCACAGAGTCATGAATCACAGAGCCAACAGAGCCAAGAATCACAGAGCCGACAGAGCCGACAATAAATCACCCACAGATCCAACAATTAACCCAACCCTAAATCAACCCACAGATCCAACAATCAATCGAACCACAGACCCCACAACCAACATGCAACAACCGATAAACACAACAAAACAAGATCCAAAGGGTTTAGGGTTCACCGGATGTTAGGGAAGTAAATTTCCCAGAAAATGCGAACCACGGCCAAGATCTCCTCTCGCGGACACCCTCCCTCCATCACCGGACCGCTCAGAGGCCGTTCATCTTCACCGTCTGCCATCCGCGCCTCCAAGTCACCAGCGGCAACGACATCTTCACTTTCGACCATCCACGACTTCGTGACCCCGGCGGTGAGAAGAGACGGATGTGAGAAAGGCGGATATTTAGAAAACGTCCAAATAGAGCAAGGACTATTGGAGCCGTCGGTTAGAAGATAGTCACCTGCACGGAAGACTGGTGGCGGGGGCGACAGATTTTCAGCGGCCGGAGGGGAAGTAGGGGAGGCACGGTGGTCATCGCTCAGAAGAGACTGGATCCGGTCGACCTTCCCCGCCTCCAAGCCCCCGGCGGTAGAAGAGAAGAAGTCGTCGGAGTAGATCGCGTCACCGGCAGCAGCAACTGGCGGCGAGGGAGACAGATGAAGGATCGTCGGCAAATCATCCTCGCGGGAGAGAGATGCAGAGAAGGGGGTACTCATCATCGCGGAAAAGGAGAACCACCGGCGGTGAGAAGAGAGGGGCGAGAGAGATCGAGGGTTGCGGCGGATCGAATTAGGGTTGGGGGGGGGTGAGCGAGAGAATTAGGGTTGGGGGGGTGAGTGAATGATCGAGATAGGGAAGAATGAGGGTTAAAAGCGGCGGGGGTAGGGGGGTAATTTTTTTTAGGGTTAGGAGGGTAGTTTAGTAAATTCAGTATTAGGTTATTAAATTTAATTAAATAAAATGATTATTTTAATAATTTAAATTTTCCAAAATTAGAAATGGGACTAATAGGTTGGGACGGACCGAAATGGCAAATGGGACTAATAGGACGGGACGGAGGGAGTAGTTAAATTCTGCACAAAACTGTCTTCAAACAAATTTCATCATTTTATGTGACGTCCGAATTAAACTTGTGTCTGTTACTTTAATTTTAGTGGTTCGAAATGCATTAAAATTAATTGTGTCCATTATTTTATTATTGTTAATTAAATGGGCAAGAGTTTTTGAATCGGAAAAAATATGCCTGGGCTCAAAGTCTAAACTCATGAATATCATTCATAATTTTTCATTTTAAAAAAATGGTAACTTAAATAAGGTTGTGTACCATAGCAGCAGAAAGAAGAAGATAAATTAATGAAAAGATGTTTAATTTGAAATCATCTTTATTCTCTTTATAAAAATGTAATTCAAAAATGTTTACACTAATAATATAGAAGTATTGTGAATCCAGGATCCAAAATATAGTTTAATTATTTTTATCAGGAATTGAAATATGAATTTTCAAAATTTAGGATTCGAACGATTATGAAAATTCTCAATCTAAAACCACAACATCAATTCCTGGATTAAGAATTTTAAGAGCTTTCCTGAATCAATAATTAGATTATTTATCATGTATTGAATTGATAATTTAAAACTTCTACTCATAAAATTGTAATTAATATACAATCTTGTAATCGATTAAGTGTAGAGTTCAAAACTATACTATGATCTATAAAATATTAGCCGGACTCACGAACTCCCGTAGCATTAAAAATATACATTAATAAGGTCAAATTTAAAACTCGAAATGCAAAGAATCCAAGCAAACAAGGAAAAACGTTAGACGTCGTCATTATTAAGTTTCCATATTTTGCATGAAAACACTTCATAAATATTGCACCAATGCAATCCCAATAAACTAAACCAATTCCTTTCTCCTCCCACACTCCAATCTTAATTAATCTCCCCTTCCTCTTCCCCTTCCCCTTCCCCTTCCCACTCACTCGATCATACAGAGAGAGAGAGAGAGAGAGAGAGAGAGAGAGGAAGAGAGATGGTTTTGAAGAACCTATGGTTTCTTGCAGCAGTTTTTGTGGCTGCTGGGGTTTTGGTTTTCATGAGCCCTAAGGATTTGAGTTTTCATTCCGTCAACTCTAATTTCTTGCAGGAATTCTTGCGTTCAGCCCTCAAAAACTCCGACCATTCTCCTCAACCGTCTCTCACTCATGGATTGAATCCAGAATCGGTATGCCTTCTTCTGTTTTTGTTTCCTTCCCGTTGCACCGTCTCTTCTGTAGCTGTGTTTGGAATTATTCAATAATAATATAACACATATTCAAGATTATCACCATTTTTCTTATTCAATAAATCTTATTTTACCTGCTTTTGCAATTATAATATCTTTTTATAATCTTTATATTATAACATAAAATTTCTATAATTCTAACACACGATTTTTCTGGGTTCGGGATAGATTGCACATGATTCATATAATATTAATAAATACAAATAAACAGTCGTACTCTCTCTCTCTCTTTTTGTATGAATCGTTATAATTAAAAAGTTTTGTAGGGCCCGAAAAAACTTATATGAGTTATATTTTGCAAAATTTTCTAATTTTATATTGCAGCTGCGAAGATTACAATTGCAAAACAAAGTAAAAGTTTGTGCTAAGATTTAGAATTAGTTAATTATTTGAAACTGGAAGTACAAGAGCGAGTGAAGATATACAGTAATAAAATCTTTTTGCATTTTCAATAGTTTGGAAACCTTTCAAATATAATCACAATTTGTGGCACACAAAGGGTTAATTTAGAAACCCAAACATAATTTCGTTTTGAAGTCAATAATATTATTATTATTTATATCATTATTATCATTTGTAATGAAAATAAATCACGAAAATATTACAGCTCCGAATCATAAATTTGGATTGATTAAATTTGAAAAAAATGGGCATGGGTATATTTTTATGGGCACTTACAAATATAACTAGAAATGGAATTAGAATTACTTTAAATGTATCTGGCACTTTTTTTCTAGTCCAACCAGAATCAGACAGTATCCCTATTTTCTTCTCACCTAATTTGAAAGAAATATTTTGTATGTAGGCACCCTCTTTTCCATTTTCATACATTTTCTTTATTTGGATGAGCAAAAAAATATAAAGATGAAATTAGACGAAAATGCAGTGCCTTTTTTCAGTTAATTGTAATTACGAGGCAGGTGCATTCTTCTTAGGAAATATACAGCCAAATCTTGCTATAATCTTAAAATATTTTTTCTGTGATATACTTAATAATGTAAAATTTAGTCTAGACCCACCTTATTCAATCCAACATTAATAACCAAAAACTATTAATGAGACGGATTTATTATAATCATATATTTTAACCGGATGTTATTTGTAAATGATGCATATTTATCTTAGTAAATGATCCTTTTTTTTTGTAAATGATTATTTATTGTTTATTCTTATTGCTTTAGCATGCTAGATGTTGAATTTTCAAATATTTTAAGAAAATGTTGAAGTTTATCTAAATTTATTTTTTAGTATTACATATATTAGAAATAATAAAAATATAATTGAAACTGTTTAGGCGCTTAGGGTTTAGGTTTTTCCCGAGCTAGATCAGCATCAAGCGATTTATACTATTATGATATTACTAATTGTATTTGAGCTGCATTGTTATTATTAATATTGTTATATTTTTTTTTTCCTAAGGTTTCTTCGAGGAAAAAAACAATAAATTTTGACTCTTGAACCATTCTATCTAAGCCTTTTATTTATGGCAAAAACTTGCGTTAGGCACGCCTAAACAGTTTAGGCGGGTTTTATTTATACCCAAATGAATTCATCCATCCCAAATAGGATTTATTAATCCCCAATTAAGATATATTAGATGGATTTGACTTGTGTCAATGGGTAAAATCCACCTAAACCGTTTAAGCATGCATAACCTGAGACTTTCCCTTTATTTATAGTTTCAGAATCCATTACCACACTAATTAGTAATTATGATACAGAAAAAATTACTCCATAGTATTCACATCTTCATTTTCTTTTCTTTTGATCCATTCCAAATTAATTTCAAAGAAAATAACTACTTTTTCAATGTATAAGAAAGGTCACCGGCGAAGGCAATCTTGGGCGTATTGGGATTTCAACCCCTATAAAATTCTAAAAAAAGATTTTTACATATATATATATATAAAGTGTCCACCCGAAAATATAATAGAACCTCGTGATAATGCAAACCTCTTATGCAAAAACATTCACTGATTTGTTAACGGAAGTGATGATCGTGATTTTGGCATTTTTATTCATTGGGTGCATCGATGGACAGGCCAAATTGGATAGAGTGAGAAAATACAGCGATCTAGAGAAGGTGGAAGCGGATCTGACCCAAGCCCGAGCCGCAATCAGGGGCGAATTTGCTGCAAACCAAACGGATCTGGTTGACCCGGATTACTTCCCAAACGGACCAATGTATTGGGATCCCAAAACCTTCCATAGGTACTACCGCCCCCACCAATTCTTTATTATAATTCATGTTTACATGTTTCGTGTAGCAATGTCAATTTAGTTCGAAGTTTATTGGTTTTTCTAATTAACCCGACTTAAAAAATGGGTTAGATTAAAATTTTTTGACTTGAAAGAAAAAAAAAATTAGCCCAAATAATTTGAGGTTCGATGAGACTAAGCTTAAAAATGAACGGATTGATCAAATCAACAAGATTAAATTTTTATTAATATTATTTTTTATCATAGGTTATGCTATTAAAATCTACTTCTAATATCTAAGATCATATATTTTAATCTTATTTCAAGAAATTGTTGCATACAGTTCAAATATTTGTTAATAAATAAGTAAATTTGTCAAACTTATTTAATCATGAAGTTAAAATATTTGTAAAGTAAAAAATAATAATATATTTTTAATATTTAAATTGATAAATATATGAAGTTTGATGGATTTTGAGTTGTTTTTTTTTTTTTGAAAGACGATATATATTATACGCATTCCTTATTATTTAGAAAATCAAAAGAGAGTAAAATATTTAATGACATATAAATTTAAAAAATGCTTAAATAAAATATACTCCCTCGGTCCCGGGTCTCTTGGAATGTTTGACTGGGCACGGAGGTTAAGAAAAAGTGATTAGAATAGTTAGTGGAGTAGGGTAAGTAAGTTAATGATTAGGAGAGATAGTGGGGTATGAGAGATAGGGCATGAGATTCTCTGTCCCATTTTGTGTTTCATTCCCTATTCCATTATTAAAAAGTTTTTTTTTTATTAAAAAAATGGGATGGATTGACGGTTGTTAAGGGATCTTGCACCCTTTCTTTTTTCTCTCTCTATTTTTTCATAATAAATTTGATTTTAGTTTTTTCAATTTATATTAATACTATTTTAATTATTTCAATTTTATTTTTATTTAATTTTCTTAAATCCCAAATTTTGTGTTCCATTCACTCTTCCACTATTAAAGAAATTATTTTTTATTTAATATTTTATTATAATCTTAATTTATTATAGTTTGTTAATTTTTTATAAGTTCAACTATAGGGTTCATCCCACTCAATTAGGATATATAATATTTTTAGTAATTATTTTTCAGTTTTTAACTAAAATTTGATTATTAAAATTGATTAACTTATAACTATAGTTTATGTTCTTATAAAATTTTAATTTTTGTTCTTAAACATCAATTAAACTATATTGTATTGTACTTGATTTTTCATTTCGTAAAAACATTTATTAAAATTAGAAATCGAGACAATGAAACACCAAGTAGAACACCAATGTGGAACGGAGGATTTGATCCGATTTCACAGGCTTACGACTATTTATATACAAATATCTAAATATCATAAATTATCTAAATATCATAAAATATCTAACATAAATTATCTAAATATCATAAAATTAAATTATCAAATATAGTATGTTATTTAGATTTGAAAAAATATCATAGTTTGAAATATATTTGAACATTTTTCCCTTTTAAAATATAGTATAAATAAAATTGATTTACAGGAAAGAAAATTATTTGTATATAAATAGCCGTAAGCCTGTGAAATCCGATCAAATCCTCTGTTTCACAATGGTGTTCTACTTGGTGTTTCATTGTTTCGATTTCTAATTTAATAAATGTTTTTACGAAATGAAAAATCAAGTATAATACAATATAGTCTAATTGATTTTTAAGAACAAAAATTAAAATTTTATAAGAACATAAATTATAGTTATAAGTTAATCAATTTTAGTTAAAAACTGAAAAATAATTACTAAAAAATATTATATATCCTAATTGAGTGGGATGAACCCTATAGTTGGACTTATAAAAAATTAACAAACTATAATAAATTAAGATTATAATAAAATATTAAATAAAAAATAATTTTTTTAATAGTGGAAGAGTGAATGGAAAACAAAATTTGGGATTTAAGAAAATTAGATAAAAATAAAATTGAAATGATTAAAATAGCATTAATATAAATTGAAAAAACTAAAATCAATTTTTTTATGAAAAAAATAGAGAGAGAAAAATAAAAGGGTGCAAAATCCTTTAACAGCCGCCAATCCATTCCCATTTTTTTAATAAAAAATAAAATTTTAAATAAAAAATAACTTTTTTAATAGTGGAACAGAGAGTGGAACACAAAATGGGACAGATGATCTCATGCCCTAGTGGGGTAAAAGTAGAGTAGGTTTAGTGGGTAATTAATTAATAAAAACTTTCCTAAAAAGGAAACGTTGCAAGTATTTTGGGACGGACCAAAAAGGAAAACGTTGCATCTGTGCTCGGACGGAGGGAGTAATTACTAAACTTGTCGCCCAACATACTATTCCCTAAACTAAACAATTAGAGTTAGGATTGAGAATTTTTAATTAGACCTAAACTAAATAATATGTAATCTAAAAGAACTCAGCCCAAAATTTAATCATTAGCTTGTTTAACATCCCTGATTTTATTTAAACACTTTTTTAAACTGAAATACTTGATTTATAGTTAGTCAAACAAAAATGAATATCAAAGTATCGAGCAACATTATGTATTGAAGCATATGAGCAGTGCATATAATATACTCCCTCCGTCCCAAGTAAATTGTCCACATTTCATTTTTCGTCTGTCCCACAATATTAGTCCACTTTCCTAAAATAGCAAATTCTCTACACTCATCAATAAAATATTCATCCCACTAACTCCCACTACCACTCACATGCATTGGTTATCGTGCCCGGTCAAATGTGGACAATTTGACCGGGACGGAGGGAGTATAACTAGAGCTAATATTGACAAAACCTTTAACTTAATTAATCACGAAGAACCTTCATCTCTGTTGGCAAGAATTGAGAATTTCCATGTATTTTTTTTTTCTTTTTCTGTCCAATATCTGCCTTCAAACATAAACTAATACCATAGAAAGCGCTTAAGATTTCTATTTCATAAATATTGCAGAAGCTACGTGGAAATGGAGAAGAGACTGAAGGTGTACATCTACGAAGAAGGGGAGCCGCCGGTGTTCCACTTCGGGCCGTGCAAGCACACGTACGCCATCGAGGGGATCTTCATCGCAAACATGGAAGTGAGCCTGTTTCGGACATTCGATCCCAACGAGGCCCACCTCTTCTTCCTCCCCCTCAGCATCACCATGATCACCCAAGTCATCTACGTCCCCGAGTCCCACGACTGGACCCTCATGAAGAACACAGCTTCCGACTACGTCAACGTCATCGCCAACAAGTATCCCTACTGGAACCGCAGCCTCGGCGCCGACCACTTCATCCTCGCCTGCCATGATTGGGTTGGTTCTCAATACTTTGTAAAAATCGCCTAGTGCCTAGCGTTTTCTAGGTGAAGATTTTTACTACAATGTTGCTGGTGGTTCATCGTTTTAATTTGATGGATTTGTGACTGATTGATTCAGGGGCCTGAGATTTCGTTTGCTATTCCGCACCTGCACAAGCACGCGATCCGGGCCTTGTGCAACGCCAACACGTCGGAGAGATTCGACCCGGCCCGTGACGTCTCCATCCCTGAAATCCATCTCCCGCTGGGCACCACGAGCGGGCTGCTCGGCGGGCCGCCGCCGTCGAGGCGGCCGATCCTGGTGTTCTACGCGGGAGGGGTTCACGGGCCGATCCGGCCGATCCTCCTGGAGCACTGGGAGAATAGCACGGAGACGGACGTCCAGATATACCGGTACCTCCCGAGCAACATGTCGTACTACGGGATGATGCGGAAGAGCCGGTACTGCATCTGCCCCAGCGGGTACGAGGTGGCGAGCCCGAGGATGGTGGAGGGGCTGTACATGGGGTGCGTGCCGGTGCTCATCAAGGATAACTACGTCGTTCCGTTCAGCGATGTGCTCGACTGGGAGAAGTTCGCCGTGATCGTGCCGGTGCGTGATATCCCCAACTTGAAGAAGATATTGACGGGGATCTCGGTCAGGGATTACCTGCAGCTGCAGCGGCGGGGGATACAGATGCGCCGACACTTCGAAGTGAACTCGCCGCCGCGGAGGTACGACGTGTTTAATATGATTCTGCATTCGATTTGGCTGAGGAGGCTCAACATCCGCCTCCGCGAAGATGATCAGAATCACCACCACTGAGTTTTAAACGTCAATTATTATGTTATCCTATTTATTTAACGTATAGAAATGGATAACTGACTGGGTTTCACGATCGTGTTTATTTATGATTCTTGGTGATGTAGATGTAAGATGTTACTTATAGAATAATAGTAATATGCTTATTCTATATACAACTTCACATATGTATTATTCTTTTCTTTCTTCGAATTTATCGTTCAGCCATTTTATTTGATTTAGATTTTATGCTAATCAATCGATCATATTAGATAATATAATGTATGATATAAAATTAAATGCGACCGCAATGCTGGAAATGCATATGATGACTGCGCATAGTGTTCACATGTTTGACATCTCTCATATTCTTACAATTTTCATGTATATTAACTGTTCATTTTCATATAAGTTCATAAAATATATATAAGGAAATATTGTTGTTAGAAATAGAATTATCTAATGCGTGTTGGTCCCGATTTATCATGAACTTATCCAGGCTGATGGTGATTTGTCAGCTTGGTTTGTCAAATCTTGTCCAGGTACTTTGCGTCAACTTCACTTAGTGCTAGTATTCTGTATATACTGCAATACTTAAGTGTTGAGTTTTAAAAGTATGAGTAAGCTAGACAAGCGAAAAGTATATAAGATACACAGATTTATAGTGGTTCATATTAAACCGTCCTACGTTTACTCTTCAGACACTCGGTCTAATAATCCACTAAGCTTAGAACTGTTACAAGTGCTCCTACGATCTATAACTTGTCGGTGAATGCCTCGTCCACCAATCCACAAGCGCACTCACCTGGTCCTTGCTTGGTTCTTCGCTTCGCAGCTGCTCAGAGTGTGGGCGCACCAATCAGCCTCCTCGTAGCCGGAATGAGGTGTTTATAATTCCCCCATGAACTATCTCCTTGACGGCAGGATGCCTGTAAGAGTCAGAGTACAAGACGTACTTGACTGTTGCAGTCTTTCTTGGAGAGAAAGACTACCAAAAAGTAACTCGAGAATACTAAGACTCTATTGGAATTTTATACATAAAAGCATTATGATTGGCATATTGAGAAACATTATACTGGTAATCATTAATGACTTGCAATAAACAACTCCTGTCTGAA
>JAPKLW010006092.1:1887-12579 GCA_026898455.1 Plectranthus barbatus | reverse complement strand
AGCGAGATTTGTTTAATGTATCAACATAATGAAAGCCAGTATACAAATGCTTGATCAATTATGCTTTTCAGTATACATATCCCAACACCTCAGACAGCAGAAGGGGCTCCTGAGTTATATCTCTGTGCTGAACCGATGCCCCAGACTGTCGAGGAACAGGTACCGGTGCCAGCTGTGGAGTAGGCAGCTGACATGGAGACTACTGCTGGTGACATCGCTGATGATCAACCTTCGCCAGACATCATCATTCCCGACGACGAATCACCACCAGTAGTACAGCACTCCAGGGTACAACGGATGGAGCCCAGGGATCTATTCCCTAATTTTGAAGCCGAGGCTCGTATTCCTGAAGTCTCAGAAGCATCTACATCTTCTGGACGACCAGCAGCATCTACACCAGCATCAGCACTACGTGTGAGATCAGAGAGGAGGTCTTACATGTTAGGTATCCATTTTCACTCACTCATCGATGAGGATACCTATCGTGCTAGGGTGACAGGGATTCACAGGTGGGAGCACCGTGGGGATCTGGCGTTCCATAATTAACGAGTGTCTGAACCATCAGCATTCTTTATCATCCCCACCAGCGGTCTCCCTCACCAGTCGATCTATGCCTCGAGGATCCTTGACTGGTGCCTGCCCTTACAACCGGTGGAGTATTTCAATTTCTCCATCTATGAGTATGCTGAGAACATCACAGCCGAGGAGGAGAGGGCTGTTGATGAAGAGTTGGTCACCAGGTATGGGGACCTGAGTGATATTTTTGATGAAGAACTCTTTCTGGAGTTCCGGCGCTGGAGGATCTTTGACTGGTGCCAACGCCAGTTAAATGTGGAGAAGAACGCGGTCCTATATGCCAGGCTTGGGCTTGGATACTGGCGATCAGAGGAGGCATGGGCCAACGAATTCATGGGCACTGAAGCTCACGGCCACCATCAGTTGTCGATTAGGCGAATCAAGCGCCGACTGAGGAAGATTGCTCTTTACCGACAACTGACTGGGACTTCAGGCCTTCCTCCGTCCAAAATGGTCAAGTTACCATTTCTCCAGTTCCAAAGCACCAGCCGCGGGTACCAGCTGATCTATGCTTTCAGACGCATAAAGGTACTCGTCTCTCTCCCCCGGATCCCTCCCTATTTTGCTGTTCTCTTTGATATGGCTGCCAGCGCTCTGCTGGTAGACCACATTGTGGAGGAGGACCCCTCCAGAGGTAGGTGGCTGACCACTGCCGTCCCCACTGTTCCAATGATCATGGGCGATCTTGCCCCACCTCATATGGACTGGCAGCTGGCTGTTTTCACAAACCCACCTGTTTTTGCACAAGGCACGCCAGCATCAGCCAAGGTGCCCGCGGAGGAGCCCGCCCCAGTGGAGGTACCAGCTGATTCTGCACCAGCAATGGCTACTACCGCACCTGATGCGCCTTCCACATCCATGGAAGTATCTGCGGAGCCAATCTCTGAAGTTCATCCTCCTGCGCAACTTCTTGCTTACATCGACGCCAGGATGGATCAACGTTTCGCCTCTTTCCAAGACCATGTAGAGCAACGATTTGAGTCCATCACCGCCGGTGTTGCCACCTTTTTGGCGCGGATCCAAGAGGGGGAAAGGGCGCGAGCACTGGCTGAAGAGGAGAGAGCCAGAATTGCTGAGGAGGAGAGACGCCTTGCAGCTGAAGAGAGGAGAATTGCTGCTGAAGAGAGGATGAAGAGAGAGCAGGACATGGCCTCTCTTACTGAGATCCTGAGGTCTATCACCAGTGCTCGGACTCAGTCACCAGGATCATCCTCCATGCCATAGACTAGTCAGTCATCATTCACTGTACATGTAATTGCTAAATCTTTAATGGAATGTTAACTGACAAGTTGATGACAATCTCTAATTGTCCAACAATTGTCTAAGTTTTTACTTACCAGCTGAATTTACACATCCAGTGTAATCAGCACCAGCACTCGTCTTGCATGTTTTAAATTTTCATATTTTTTTAAACGAGCATTATCTCTCCTAGTTTGAGGGGGAAGATTTTTAGTTAGAGCTGATGTTGAGGAAGTAATTTCGTGGGTCTAGATCTGATAAGTTTCACTTGTAAAACCCTGAAATTATCTGTAACTTTCCTCATCAGCTGAGTGCTCGCTGGTTAGGCTTTGATCGCACCAAAAAGGGGGAAATTGTTGGGAAATCTGCCTAAGGTTTCCTCACTCAGTAGCTTATTTGTATAGATTGTAGTTTTGGTGGATCAAATCCTAAGTCCTACCAGCGTCAGTTGTCTCTAGATAGCTCTAGATCTGGTCTTAAATGTAAAGTCCTGTTTAGGTCTTTGAGTTGTAAGTCGCAGCTGATCAAGACTCGTGCTGACACTGTTCACCAGCATGAGAAGCGCTTATGACTGGCTACTATTCACCAGTCGGGAAGGGTTTCATCAGCAGGCGGCTGACAAAGACTCGTGCTGACACTGTTCACCAGCATGAGAAGCGCTTATGACTGGGTACTATTCACCAGTTTGGAAGGGTTTCATCAGCAGGCGGCTGACAAATCTTACCAGCAGAATACGTGTTCTTGCTTACACTATTCACCAGCGGTGATTTCACCAGTCATGGGAGATTCCAAGAAGAATTAACATCCAGACATTTGGTAGACTTAGATTATGCCAGGGCAAGTCACCAGCAGAGACTGCCAGCACAAGATCACCAGTATGATCTACCAGTCAGATGTTACCAGCAGAATTCCAGATTCTCTCTCCCAGCACCGTAGAGACAAAAAGAAGATTCGCTGAGGAATCGACTGACAAACTTAAAGTCTATCTATCACAAGACACCAGTCTTATTCCTCGGACTGAATAATAAAGCCGTTCTGACACAAAGAGATCTGTGTCAGATAAAGCGATCAAAGGTATGGATCCTTTCCGGAAAAACATACCTACCGCCGTCAGAAGGACATCCCAGGTCTGACACCTTTCCGGATGAGTCCAAACGGCTAGAAAGTTTGAATCAGATCCCGCGTCTATAAATACGTCGGAACCGTCAACATTCAAACCCCCGAAAGACTGAAATTCTTACGCACGAACTAGCAAAAATGCTGTCAAAATACTTACAGAACTTTCGAGGCTTTCCATAAGCTTTCCGTGTGTTGATTTATCAAACACGAGACTTCAAGTTTTACACTTGTAAGTTAAAGATCTCATTAGGTGTTCTTTCTCTTCCGAGAGAGTTCACAGCAGCTCCTGTGCATCCCAGCACTTGAGTTATTACGGGCGTACCTTGCCGTAGTGAGATTTACGTTCTTGGGAGAACTAAAACACCCAATTAGCTGAGGAGGTTGAAGTGACGTGCTCGCACTCCGCCAGCTGAGAAGAGTTGAAGAGGGAACCAGGACCGGGAGCGGTTGATCTAGTGAACTGGTGGACAAGGCATTCACCAGCTAGAGATATATCGTAGGACACCTGTAACCGATTACTCTTAGTGGAATTTCCAGTGCTTCAACTGGAGAGTGGACGTAGATCGATTGATCGAACCACTATAAAAATCCTTTTGTTATTTATCAGCTTTCTGCTCTTCAGTCATATTTTAAAACCCAGCACTCAAATGTTGGAGTATATTCTGAAACTGATAGATAACTGTGCAAACAAGGCTAAATATTCTAAGTTTTGATACACCAGCTGACAGGTTCCAGTCAGCGGTGTAACCAGCGTGCAAGAAAACATTTACCTTATCATTATTTCCGCTGCTAACGTTCATACTCTGAAAACGGGGACCAACACTTTCCCATAAGAACCACAAAAGATCTCGGATATAGTATGTCTTGTGGAAAAAGAGATTTGGGTAACAACCAAGGTGTGTGAAGGAGAGTTTGTGAAGCCAATTGAGGTAGAGTTGAAGAATATGTAGGCAATTGTTGTTGCAATTGAGGTCGAGGTAAATGAGAAAGTGCTTACCATTCACATGGCAAGGAAGTTAGATGAAAGATTTGGGGGAAGTTTTGTAGCAAAGAATAGTCTTGATGAAGCCCTGGAAATCATTACAACGAAGGAGCTACCACTTTTGCAATCGTAGGTGTTCGAGACATTTAAACCTACTTCGAAAGATGAGAGAAGCATAAGGAAGAACATGGTGAACAAGTTGCTTCCGAGAAAGGTGCAATCAAGAGAGAATAGAATATCAAAATCCACAAGATCTTTGATAATGGATGAACATGGTAAGGTCGTCTAGCTACCGACGTTAACGGAAGCGCTTGTTGGGAGGTAACCCAACCATTTTTCTTTCTTTTGTTTAAACTTTTTCCTAAATAGTGTTTTTAATGTTTCTTGATTGCTTTGTTGATCACTTGGTTTGACATGTGCTAGGGAGAGCATTTGGAGCGTGAGGAGTGATTGACTACCGTAGGCTAATTTTATAAAATTAGTCTCACTTGACTAAGTTTGGGGGGATGTGTCGGCTGTCCGTTTCAGTTTATTCTTCTCCTCTTCCTACCTTTCTTTTTTCTACCTTGTGTTGGATTAGTTGATTTCCCTTATATGGTTGGATTTGGATATTGATTACATTTGGATGATTTGATTGGGTTGTATTATACCTTTTAATTTTGATTTGTTGGATGCTTTAATGGTTTTATCTTTTTATGGATGGATGTGATTTGAGGATTTATTATTATATTCTTGTTTTACATGTTGGTTGTGAATGATTCATGAACGGTATGTGGAATGAATTGGTGGAGCTAGTGGTATATTGTGTAAATCTTGATTTAAAGGATGTAATGTTTGGTGGAAAGATGTTTGGAGGAGATAATTTTTGGTTTGAATGTTTATATTTTTGTGAGGATGAATTGTGGAAGTGTTTTAAAGTTAAACTTTGATAGGTAGATATGAGCTTTTGTTGTGATGAATTATGCTCAAATGGTGGTGCGTTTTTGTTTGTGTGTAGTAGGTACAATAAGGCGACGGAGAGCGGTTTGATCATGGATGTCGATGGGTAACACGTTCTATCGATTATCTTGCCATTTCATTTAAGTGTTGATTGTGTAGTTGTTGTTTTAGGTTGTTTGCATGATTTTGTGATTGGTTGTGTTTGATGAACCCAAACTAGACTTGAGATCTACTTTTGATAAACTAGTGAAGTTTAATTCTTACTTGAACCTATGACAGGGTGGAATCATTGATGTCGAAGCATGCTTAGGTTGAACTTTTGAATTGTCGAGCTTTGTGTGTGATTAATGCTTGAGACTTGACAAAAAACCGTGAGAATTGAGCTTTGATATTGTCATATCTTTTTGATTGTGACACAGGCAAGATTGAGAGTGAGAAATCTATAACTTGCATTCATTCTCTATCTATTAGCATGAGCTTTTGACTAGAAAATGATATTAGGTCATCGATACCTAGTCCTACCTCGCACATTGGGGGTATAAGGAGTTATTTGATCATTATTTGCCTTTCATACCTTTGTTCCCTGTGATTGAGCCTGAATGGAGATTTTTCTTTGATATGTTTAGGAATAAGATTGGGGGATGTGAGTATGAGGGTGAATAAGGTGTTGTAAGTTTGGGTTGGGAATAGTTTGGTATGATGGTTGAATTGAATCCCATTTGATGAGGCAAGGAAAGAAAGAAATTGGAAAGGAAAGGTGCATGTCTTGAAAAAATAAGCACCTACGAAAAATTGTTGTGAAAAATAAAAGGAAAAAGAAAAGGAAAAATTGAACATGCAAGGGAATGAGAAAACAAAAAAAAAAAGGAAAAAGAGAAAACGAAAAGAAAAGAATGTGAAGTCTAATAAGCCTCGGGATTAGTGGTTTGAAACAAATGATTGGGGGTTTTGGGAATTTGAGGAGAGTAGTTACTTTGGCCTAAAACCACCTACCTTCTAGATAACCACGTTATAACCAAAATAAAGACCTTCTTGATTCTAGAATCTAGCTCGTTGTAGTATAGTGGTGAGATAGGATGCAAGCCTATGGAAATCGAACTTGAAATCTCATGCTTGAGTGTAATTCATTTCTTATATCTATCTTGTTGAGACGTTTGAGTCTCTTGCATTAACCGTTGCACAAATTTAAGAGATAATCTCATTTGAATGAGGCATGCTAAGATAGATATGATTAGGTATAAGGTAATGCACTAGGTAGGATGATTACTTTTCTTTGTTTTGATTGAGGACAATCAAAGGTTTAAGTTTGGGGGATTATGATATGTGTGTAAAATGACCGATTTATTGATATGTTTGAGTGCATGTTTGCATTCATTTTACCCTCATATCATATGGTTTTCGTGTGTTTTTGTCTTGTTTTGTGTTTTGTGTGTTGGTGTTGTGTAGGGAAAGAACTGAGCATGTTTCATCAAGTTTTGCCCATTTTTGGTGAAATTCTGACCCGGATCATGCACAAGCTTTGGAAATATCGACCCGGATGGAGCAGAGGAGCTGGAAAGTGCGGAACAGAGCAAAATTTTGACCCAGATGATTTCATTTCGGTCAAAATTGATGGATTTCGGTCGAAATGCAACCATCTGGGTCGAAATCCATACTTAGCCAAATTTTCAGCAATTAGGATTACACTCATTTTGGCCAATTTTGGTTGAAATATGGCCAGTTTGGTCGAAATCAAGCGGGAATTTCTGGAAATTTCTTTATTTTTGGCCATCCCAGGCGAGACGAATTGGTCCCGAGAAAAATTGAGGTATGGGAACTTACTATAAATAGGTGAAAAAACGAAATTGAATGGGACTTTTGAGACTTTTGTCAAAAATTGAGCGGTAACACTCTAGAATTCCACTTCCCACTCACTCTAAACCTCATCAAAGGTGGATCTAAGGTCATCGAATCCAATTGGAAGCTTCAAGATGATCAAGGCATAGATCAAGACCAAATCCAAGCATTTGGGGGAAATTTCTCTCTTATTTTATCTTTGTAATGAATTTGTGCATTTTGTCTTTTCAATTGAATCGAATTAAAGGTATGTCTAGCTAAATATCTTTGGATGTTGGTGGATTGAAACATTGAATCAATTTATTGAGCATGAATTGCATGTTTACCTCCATTCCTATGATTGCACTCACTTGAGCTTTTTCTTAAATCTCATAGTGTAGGCATTTAACCAACTATGTGTGTGTTAGATATCGAGATTGCAGCCAACACGCATGTTGAGGTGTTGTGAAAAGTGTAGATGCATATAGGTTTTGATCCAATCCCTGTGCGAAGATTGCTTATAGGTCGGAAACTTACGATTTTTTTTTTGGAGTGAAATTAGGTGCTATAATGTAACTATTTGTTTAACTAATTTCATCTACTCTTATCTTGTCGGTGCTAAGTGAGTTAGGAAGTATAGTCTAGGTTAATCATCTTTAAATTAATTAAAAGACTGTTTACATCATTCAAACCAATCTCTTTGATTCAATGTGGATTTCTACCAATGTCCTTTGTTCGTAATTGTTGAATTTCATACCTTGTGGTTGATGCTTGCATTGCAATAGTGTGGAAGTGTGAGATTGTCAATGATGAATGTTGGATTCTGTCATGTTTTGATTTTAGCTTAGATAGATAGTGATTTACTTTCATTGCCTAGATTAGACACAAACTCAACGACTTAATAATTCTTAGATATGAAAGCAATACATAACTATCGAGTATACTAACGGACGAAGGGTAGAAGAACTTGGATTGATATTATTCTTGCATAAACACTAGAATATAATTAGATTTTGCTAGTTGATTTTAGTGTGCATCAGGGATTTTCAACTGCAGAAGGGTTAGAATAAGAAAAACAGGGATGATTACAGGCACTGTAGTTATACCCTTGATTATTGCCTCAGTAGTTGTTGTTGTAGCCTCCATTTACATAGTTCAAATCAGCTGTATTGGAAGTGCTTGAACTACTCCCTCGGTAGAGATAATCGGCCTCAACAGGAATGATGGCCATGTTTGAATCTGCCACTTCTGCTATCGAAGCTCTTCCAGCCTCTAACTTCCCAAATTCCTCTCGAAGCTTCTTGACCTCAGCAATCACATCAAACTTCGAAGTAGTAGCTACAACCTTAACTGTCTTCTGCCTCTCGGTGGACCATTGATGGTTGTTCATGGCCATGTCTGCTAGGAGCCTCATCCCTTCTTCTCCACTTTTCTTCATCAGAATGCCTCCAGCCGAAGCATCCATCAATTCTTTTATGTGAGGGGTCAGTCCCTCGTAAAAATGGCACACCTGCATCACCAAATCTATACCATGATTGGGGCATATCCTCAATAGTTCCTTGTACCTCTTCCAAGCCTCGTACAAGGTCTTATCATTCTTCTGGCTAAAGTAGGATGAGAATAGGCACATCCGGATGGTGTCCTGTGGCACTCCATTTTTCTTTATCGTATCACACACCTCAATGAATTGGTTGAGGTGGGCGTACGGGTCTTCAATTGCTTTACCTGCAAACTGGTTCTGCTGAATCATCTTAATTAGGCCCGTCTTCAACTCAAAGTTGTTGGCATCGATGCCAACTCGAAAACCTGGCTCCTCTTGTTGTGGCAGGAAGCGATCTAAGATAGATCTTTATTGTTCCACCACTTGGCTTTCATTGTTTCCTCCCCCATTCAGTGCTGCCAGTCTGGCCGCTTGCTCTGCTTGGGCTGCCTGTGCAGCTTGGAGTTGTGCCCTCAGTTGTCGCACCTCATCAACGAACTACCTTTTCTCCTCGGGAGTCATGTTCTGCAATGGTGCTTCCGATGGATTCTCCATCTCAGTTTGCTTTTCTCTTTCCTTTGACTTGCTTTTGTTTCTCCTACAGGTGGCTTCAATTTCTGAGTCAAAGGCTTCAAGTGTCTTCCCCTTTGATCTTGTGTTCATGCACCTGAAAAGAATGACAAAAACTGAAAACATTAGTTGTGTCGATCGATAGGGGTGCTATCGATCGACATGGTGGAAACTTCTGTGATGATCGACTCGTAGGATGTCGGTCAAACAGAGGTAAATCTCACACACACACGCGAAAAATAAAATAAATAACTCAATCCAACATGTATCCAAACAATCCAATATAAAATTATAATCTATCTAATCCCCAGCAGCGACGCCAATTTGATCGGATGCTAAATCGCATACAATCATAGAATAGGAAGCAAATAAATTTATAACCATGAATGTCGAGCCCACAGGGAAAAGTGCAACGACAATATTTCATGTAATGGGCATAGTTTATCAACTCATTGTTTGAGAAAATTCAAAATAAAGAGAGTTGGTTTCGTTTTCCGAAAATAACTTTTTGAATAAAATCAGAGAAATAGGAACACAAATCCTAAGGAATTCAACCAATCCAATTAACATGCATAAATCAATCAAATTCAAACCCGAATAATTATTATGGTGGAAAATCAGATAAATTGGAATTAATACCTTGGTTGTGCAATTAAAACCTAGATTACTAGAAATTGAATTTTACCTTTTGGCTCTTAATAACACAAACTAGCCAATCTCGATAAACATGCAGGTTAATCCTATAACTTAATCTTCTTTTTGAGACGGAAAACAATTATATCAAATTATATTTTCCTATTGATAATTATCTCCTCTCGGTCTCAAATTAACAACTAAAAATCAAATCCAATTTTCACCACTCGATCCTTCAATTGAAAATATATTTTGGAATCAAAACCAGAGAATTTGAACCAATTAATAAGGGTTGGATTTAATTGAATTACAATATGTAAATAGAATGATGAAAACCCTAGAACCTGCTAGAGTTTCTAGCCAGACATGCTAAAAGCGAAAATTGAAATAAACATATAAATATAAAGTCTTCACAATCTTCGAAGTCCAAAGCAATAAAATAAATAAAACTAAAAAAATGAAAGGAAAATTGAATGCTTAAGTAAATAATGAATAACTAAAAAGGGACTCTAAAACTGAATTGATCTCCCAAAACTCGAGCTATGGTCCTATTTATAGAGGATAAATTATATCTTCATTAGGTTTTAGGCTTGAGAAGGAAATCTCTCCAAACTGGGAGAATTTTGCCTTTTGGACTTCGGTGTCAATCGACAGCCAGCCTATCGATCGACACGTCTGTAAGTTTGATCCTACCTGCCGATCCTTGTTGTCGTTCACTTTTTTTCCTAACAGGAGGCGCTGCATCTGACTGTCGATGGTCTCCAGCTGGGAGTGCTCATGTCGGCGAAACTCGGCCTGGAGGGTGCACTCTGCTGCGTGCTCGGCAGTCTGCTGCTGCATGAACTAATAGAGCATAGCCAGATCCACCCCAGAAGAGGAGTATTCTCCTAGAAAGTGGCTGGTCGAAGCTCCCCTGGTCCATCCCGGAATCTCGCCATCTTCCTGTAGGGTTTTTCCGTGAACCGAATCACCAAAACCAAACTGAACCGGATCGATCTATGGATATTGCTCATAATTAAATATTGTCAAAACCCTAGCATGCTCCTAAGAATATAATGCATAATTGTGGATTGAGAGATTACCGTAAATCCGTAGTGTCTGTACCGATCTTTTGCGTTTGAATTCCAAGAATCAATTCAACCACGCAATCCGATTTCTCTGCGGAAACAGAAATTAGATAACTAATCTCTAGAGAAAATCGAAAATAATGAAAATGGAAAGAAGAAATCTGTAGTTCTCCAGATCAGGTCTTCAGATCTGTGTCCCGGTGCTGGTCAGATCTACTACTGGTGAGGACTCCGTAGATCTGTGACTTGAGCAGGACCAGAATCGAAATTCT
>JAPKLW010006091.1:4867-18430 GCA_026898455.1 Plectranthus barbatus | reverse complement strand
AAGCCATTAATTAAAGGTCAGGAGTTGAATTGCAAGTATAAAAAAAAATAAATAAAAATTGTGTGGTTTTTAACAAAACCACAATATATTAAAATTTAAATTTCCATTATATATATATAGACGTAGCCGCCATATTGGGTATAGGAAATTGAATGAATGACAACCATCATTCATTTTCAAAATTAAAAGTAAAAAGAATGCGTTGTTCAGCAATCATAGAGTAATAATTTATGTAAGATGGATGGCTAAAAACAGTCATAAACCCCTTTTTTTATGCGTTGTTCAGAATGTAGGCAATTTAGCAAAGTAGTACACAAACATCATTGCCTTGAGCCTTCCATGATTTATTATATATGTAAAAAGCACAGTTTATTGCCTATGTTGCCTAGAGCTAAATTGAAAACACAATATGAGGTCAAATGTAAAAGAGATATTCAAGGAACCATACCCCCAGCTTCAAATGATAGGCGCAGGAGACAGAGAAAATAAAGATTGTGGAAATACTATGGGAAATATCAGAACCACCCCACCCCTATTTAACAAGTACCTCTATTTTAAGTATTTACTTTAAATGTTTAAGCTTGTCTACTTTAGGACATATTGCATGGACTATAATACATAATTTTCAAGGGAAGTGATGTAGGTGTGTGAAATGATGAAGAGGAAGTAGAGTGAGAGTGTGGGTGTGGGGAGATGGAGATGTTTATCTGGAGCAGCATAAATCATAACAATAAAAGCAGACAAGAAATAATGGAGCAGATTGTGGTGAAGATAGAAATTTCTAGCGAAAGTAGCATAATATGATTCAATTTGTTTGCAGAAAAATTCAAGCTCAAAGGTACCTGAAAATCTAACAGTATTAGGGAAGTATCCTTTCTAGATGAGTTGCTTCAATTTTCGAAGAGCCCTCAGCTTCAGCAATGGCAGCAGCACACTGGATGGAAAATAGTCCTGAATGTCATATATCAATGGAAAAGTGTTGCGGAAGGTAGCAAGTTAAACAAAATGGAGTGGATGTGATAAAATTGAATGCATATAGGAGTGGATGTGAATCATGTGATATAACTACTGCCTTAGAGCTCCAATAAACCAGATTTCATGACAAAATGGCTCAACTATACAATAGGAATTTAAGAAATATTCATAACTTTGTTACTGTAATATGGATGCAGTTAGGAAGCGAGAGAAGAGATCATATAGCAAGAGGTTATACCCAATGTATTCACACTATGATGAGAGTTACATCTAATGAAACCAAGAACTCAGACTTTGCCATCACGAAAACATAAAAAGTAAAAGAAGAAAAAAAAAGTAAAAACAATTAAATCAGCCCTGAATGCCCAAAATCCAATTATTTCTCAAATCAAACTGCAACACATAAGAGCGATAACATGTGTATTAAATTCTGAATGATTCAGAAACATATTTTTCTTAGAGAATATCTCACTCATTCCTCCAAGAAAATTAACAAATACCAACCATTTCATTATCATCCAACCTGTTTCCAAAGGTGGCAATAGGAAACATTAATTAAGTCCTAAAACTCACCAACAATCACAGAGGAACACATCATAGCTCGTATGTGCAGCGAAGATGAAGTCAATAACACATCAACAAGGCATTGCCTGCAAATCACCAGAGCCATCAAGGCTTGCACCATCAACCTCAATCAATGTCCATTCACATGTCAAATATTTCATTCCACACCCAACAACAAAACTGATTCAGAATAAGAGAACATGCAACGAGAAATTATAAGGTTAAAGGATCACTGATGGGGGCAGCATAAGAGAGGCCAAAATGGAAATAAATTATCTGTTTTTTCAGAATAAGTGTGGCACAACTTGCATATCAGACATAAATACTCATCACCCGCAATACTTTGAGGATTACAAGGAAAGAAGATCCAACTCAGAAGTAATGCATCACACTCAAATGTATCATACTTATTAGAGCATTTAGACAAGACAGGAATAAAAGAGTCTTTCCTAAAAAAATTTCAAACAAAGTACTTCAATGCATATGAAACGGAACAAATACAAACATACAGTATCTAATCATTTGAATCTTATAGCTTTTGAAAATTTACAATACAATGGAACAATTAATATCAAAATGACAAATCCTTATTAAGTGGGAGTGAAAACCCCAAACAGCTTCATAAAAGACGTGAATTCCTTCAATAAAAATACTGCATTTCTTGCAGCAGACATGGCCTCAAATAGTATGGAAGTTAAATTCTGTTGTCTCAAGTAATTGTTAAATGAAGTGGTGGAAAGAAAATTTATAAGCAACTTGTGAAGCTAAATGAGATCGTAGAACAATAATTAGTTAGTCTAAGAATATCAGAAGAATAACACGAAGCTGCAACATTCTCTAATGTTCCATAAACAAAAATAACAAGTTCAAACTTCATTTATCTTCTCTGCCGAAGAGAACTCAAAGAAACAGAGTTTCAACCCAGACAAAAACACTAAAGATGGTGAAGAATCAGAAGAAGGAGGAGGAGTCAGAGGCAGAGGCATACCTGAGATTGGTAACGGCGACGGCAACGGAGCACTGGCGCGGCGGGGAACGGAGGACAACTCAGCTGCGCCAGTGGTGGTAATTCGATTAACAGACAAGGTAGGAAAGAGAGAGACCGAGAGAGAAAGTGAACGAGCTTACAGTTGGGAACGGGTGATGGACAGAGGCGCAGGCGGCGCCGGACGGGGAAGAACAGTGGTCGCAAATGAAATTCGAGGGAAAACAAAGAATCCCGCGAATTTCATAACCTAAAATGCTAAACAATTACGACCGGTTAGCGACTAAAACAATAGTCGCAAATTTCAATATTAAAAAAATTTAAAAAATTAAATCTTGCGACCGAATGTCTAACGGAAAGATAGTCGCTAAATTTAGCAACCAAATTCTCGGTCGCTAATCCGTCCCTAAACCCTAAATTTTAAATTCGTCGCAAATCTGTTGTAATATTGTCGCAAATTAGCGACCCAATTTTCTATCCGGTCGCGAATAATTGGTTTTTAGTTTTTTCAATTTCTTGCTCACCCCTATATAGTTTTACATACAAATTTGAAATAATTGATGGAAAAATTCAGATGATCATTCATCATCAGCTTAAAACACATACAGGAAAAAAAAAATACAACATGCAAACATAAAATGTGGAACTACATCACACATATACGTGACATATTTCATTAGGTGTAGCACTCTTACGACGACTGATCAACGCGGGTTGTAGACAGGAAGGACCTTATGGCTGTCCAAACTATGACTTCCAGAATACTCACCAGTGCTAAAATCCGAGCTCATTGGGATTGCATATAGATCGGATTGCTGACTCATCAACGGAACACCTTCCTCTTGAACATCTTGTTCAGTCCAAGGATGTTGGCTGAGTCTCCTCAGACCTTCGAGTTCCATTGCGACTTCTTTCATTGTCGGCCTGTGCTCGCCTTCCATGTTCAAACATCTCTTCACCAGCTTAGCCACTTCTTGGATTTGCTTCATGCTTCCTTCCTTGAGCACTCGAGGGTCCAGCATTTGGAAGAGACGGTCTTCTTTCAATGACACGACGAAGAAAGTGGCCAAGCTCTTTTCTTGGTCATTTTTTGTGGTGGAAAGGGGCTTCCTACCCGTCATCAGCTCGGCTAGGACTACCCCGAAACTATAGACATCGCTCTTTTCTGTCAACTGGCCCGTGTGGAAGTATTCTGGGTCCAAGTAACCTAAGGTGCCTTGGACTAAGGTGGAAA
Source organism: Plectranthus barbatus (assembly GCA_026898455.1). Lineage (NCBI taxonomy): Eukaryota > Viridiplantae > Streptophyta > Magnoliopsida > Lamiales > Lamiaceae > Plectranthus > Plectranthus barbatus. Next base: position 14,672 of record JAPKLW010006091.1, on the reverse strand, counting down.
CCATTGCTTGATCAATGGGAACCAATCTCGATGCTCCGAAATCTGAAATCTTAGCAGTGTAGAATTCATCGAGTAATATGTTGGGAGATTTGACATCTCTGTGAATGATGGGCATTCCAGCTGCAGAGTGAAGGTAGGCTAATGCACCGGCGGCCTCCGCCGCGATTCGGAGACGATTGTCCCATGAAAACCAGGGCATCCCCCCACTGTGATGGATGTGGTGGAAGAGTGTATCGTTTGATACATATTCATACACCAAAAGAGGGACTTCTGTCTCCAAACAACACCCTAACAATTTGACCACGTTCCGATGATTGACCTGAGTCAAGATGATCACCTCGTTGATGAACTGCTCGATTTGAGTTTGGTCCATCATTTTCGACTTTTTAACTGCAACAATTTGGTGGTCGTGCAGGATGCCTTTGTAAACCGTGCCATAGCCACCCCGGCCTAGAATCCGGTCATGCGCGTAGTTGTTGGTGGCCTTTTCGAGATCCTCGGCTGTGAAGATCTTGGATGATTTCACGCTAGATTCATTTGAGGAGAGCTGTTGCTTCAAGAGCGCCCCTCCATTCTGCACGAAGAATTTCTCTCTTTGCTTCATAACCTTCCTTTTCTTTATCCCAAAGATGACGACAACTCCACCAATGATTAACGCCAGCAAGCCAAAGCTAATACCTGCCATTTTCATCCATTTCAATCAGCTAAAACAACGCATGAAATAGAAATGAGAAAATTTATGAGACATTACCTAAAGAAAACTTAGCAACTGGAAACACAGAGTTCTTCACACAGCCAGGCCCGTCTTTCGTCCCATCGCCTGTGTATCCTTTCTTACAAGTACATTTGAAACTACCTTGAAGATTTGTGCAGATCCCATGTTCATGGCAGGGATAACTTGCGCATTCATCAACATCTGCCATAGAAATAACAACCAAGATTCTTCACAAATGGAAAAGAAGAAAAGTGAACAGCAAAGAGAATGTACCTGTGCAGCCTGGACTAAGATACGGATTCCCCTGGAACCCCTCCCGACACAAACATCGGTATCCCACAACGCTAGTGTCGGAATCAACACAGTCGCTATTTCCAAGACAAGCGAAATCACTCGTTTCTCGAGCTCTACTGCAACTCTCATTCCCAACAACCCAATCAAGCACCACAGGCACATTCTCCACAGTTCTGTTGTGAAACCCAGGATCGTCGAGATCAGCAACGCTGAATCTGTAGCTGCTAGGATCTCCAAGAAACGAGTAGCCGCAAGGGTTAAACGACGACGTATTAGTGTGGTTGCCGAAACTGGAAACAGTCGCTTGAAAATTCTTCAAACCCTTCGGCACGGTTGTCTGGCAGCAACCAATCCCGGTGCAATCTCCGTCGATCAAATCTTCCCTGCTGGCGCATCTCGATATGCAGCCGCCGGAGAAGTTACGGCCCTCGGTTCCACTTATGATTCCGAGATCGTCGCAGCCGATGACGGTGAACTTGTTCGTGTCGGAAAACGTGTAGGGCGAATTTCCGAGTTTGATGTAAACTAAGTCTAGAAGGGAGGTTTGCTTGCCTGATCTGTCGAAGCAAGCTGCGGCCACCCAGTTCTTGATTCTTAGTTGGTTGTTTGAGAAGTCGACGATCTCTACGTTGCTGTCGGAAAGGAATGGTTTTGGAGGGTCGAATGTGGAGTTGCAGTTGACTTCAAACCAGGTGCCGATTGAGCAGTCTGATTTTAAGCCAATGCCGAAGGGGTATGGAACTGTTATGTTTCCGCATTTGCTGTCGCAGTTTGGCTTGGAAATGGTGTTTGGTGTGGATGAAGAGAGAGGAAGGAGGAAGAAGAGGAGAGGGAAGAAGAAGAAGAAGAAGGAATTGAGAGCCATGATCGTGGAATTGTCAATGCAGAAGCTTGGTTTTATTGGCATCCATGTTGATGAGCCAATTGGGATATTTGGAATCAAATTAAACTATATTTTTTTGGGAGAATATTTTCTCGGGAGAATTTGTGGTAGAATTTATCAAATACTTATATCGAATTTAATTTATGGGCAGTGATTATATAATAACACTTCCCAAATAATGAATAATAATTAAAAGATATGTTCAGGACTAAAAATGCATGATATAGTAAAAACAAATGCATTATTTTTTATACGGGATATATGTAATTTTAAAAAATGCATCAATTTTGCATATAAAATATTATTGTATTCACGTCTTGATAAAAAATACATTAATTCCACCTAAAAAATGTCTAAATGTATCAATTATGTATTTAAAAATGTAGCATTTTTTTATGTAATGGTTAATGCATTTTTAGGTCGTGAAGCATTTTTGTACTTATTAATCACTCTCTCTGTCCCGTGTCATTGGCATTTTGACCGGACACGATAATCAATGTTTATAAGTATAGTGGAATTATTATTTTATTGATTTGAGAGAATTTTTTTTCATTTTAAGAAATGTGACTAATCTAGTGGGATATAAGAAGTATTATTTGGGGAAATCATGTTATTATATGATCACAAATCTTCAATTTATTTTACAAATATGTTGAGAAAAGTCTTGTTGATAAGAAATTATAAATGCTCTTTTTAAATTGATGAATACATAAAGATTGTAGTATATTTATTCAAAAAATATTGTATATATATTTAATTATTTGTAATAATAAAATAGGAATGAATATTTAGGGGTATAGCAAAATTTATAAAATTTTATGCACGAAATTAAATTTGTGAGTTTATCTGACCAATTGGATAATTAGAAAATTGAAAGATAAACTTTAGACCAATTGGTCTAAACTCTTGCAAGAGTTTTAAATGTGAGAAAACTTCAATTTTAATAATTGACTTAGAATCTAATAATTCATAACTTGATGAGCATATAGCATGTCTGATTAACGTTGTAATTTATATTTAATTAAAGCAAATGGCACGTTGATTTATTTTAAAATGGTTGATTTGTAGTGACAATTTAATATTCCCCGAATATTGCAAACTGCTATTTTATTCCTTAAGAAAAACAATTTTACTTCAGTGGTTGGGAATTTTTATTTATTATCTGCAAAGAGGAAAATTCAATTCTGCCGTTGGTTGATAACAAATGGAGTAAAATAATACACCAATTAAATATTAAAAAAAAAAAAGAATACAGCACCAAAAGGCGACTAATTGCCTTCACTAATCCACATTAAGGGAGTTTATTAATTATTAAATCCAAAACCAGTCGACGTGACATCCTTATTGCTAACAAAAAAAAAACATTTTATTAAGGGTCAACCAAGCTATCATCCACTTAAAATTCTCTTACAAAAAAGAATTGTCCAAATTTAATTATTTATTACACAAGTTGAGTTCAAATTATATTACGATTTATACAATTTATTGATTTGTGTATGTATCTGTTGTGTATTTCGTACAGAAATATGTGAATTGAATCAAATAATTTAATTTCTTTTACATGACTTGGTCTGCGCATGCCGTTTGTTAATGTATAGAATTTCTTACATATAATTCCAAAAATATTAGGAAATTAGTGGTGTCTTTGTCGTCTTTTTGTTTATTATGTATTTAATTGTTATACAATTCCATGCTTCTAATCTATAAAGAAGAAAATTTTATTTGATTGATTATTGTTTCTAGAGAGAAATAAAAGAGGAAATTACGAGGAAAGTACCTAATTGTACAAATGTGACATATATATATATTTTTGTTTTCTAATATAATATATTAATTCAAAGTACAGTTAAATGCTTACAATATATTTCAAACTAAGTAGAACTTCAAATGCACAATTGAAGTTCCAAATAAAACAACTTTTACATTTACTACATTACATTTAATTATAAATATTAATTTTATTATTATATTAGCCTCGGTGACTAAAATAAATGATTTTATGTTTCAAACAATTAGTCAATTTACTACCATTCAATTTAAAAAACTTCAAATTTGTGGGATGAGTAGCGAAACTAATTAAATGAATTTAATTATTTATCCTAATATGTATTATTAACTTAACAAATATTGAAGCTTTCCCATTGAAGAATCCACAATATAATCTATAAAGAGCAAGTCTCACTTTTTTCTTTTATGAGACAAGAGAGGAGTGTAATCGAACTAAGTCGAATCAATCAAGAAGTGTTGGGCTCATATTTAATTCATTTAGTATTAAGTCGAGTTTTGAGTTTTTCTATCAAATACTTTGATGTTCACGAACTTTATCGAGCTTTAGTCGAGTCTAAACTAATCTTCTAACTTCATAATATATTTAAAATATTCATTATTATGTTGAAAAAAGAAGTTTTTATTCCAAAATAATACCATATTATACTTAAATTCAAAATTTTTCATTCCTATAAAGATTTATCATTATTGTTACTCTTCAATCATTAAAATATTACTTTTATAAAATTAATTATCTTATATTTCTTACTAATTTTAGCTAAGGAAAGCTCACCAGTCAAATACTATGATGCTCAAATTTGGATCGTTTAGTGAACGAGCTTCAGTATTAAACAAACTCGAACGAACTTTTATCGAATCATTTACAACCCTAAGAACGATAGGACTCTTACAAGCAGGGCAGATCTATTTGAGGGCTACGAGGGCCCCCCATGAGATTGTTAATTTTTTTACATGTATTTTAAAAATAATAATAATAATGAAATTATAAATTATCAATCCCACGAAAACATAGTTGAACCCGATAATGTTCAATGTTATTAAGAAAACATTAAGTGAAAGAAACTAAGTGCAGCATTTATAGAAACAACATGGCTCAACGAGGGGTGTTGATTGGATGAATCATGCCGCTGTTCAAACTACGAATACCCGAATACTCACCCGAGCTCATTGGCACTGCATACAAATCCGATTCCTCATTCATCAATGGAGATTCTTCCTCTCCAACTTCTCCTTCTATCCAAGGATGATTGCTCATCTTCCTCAACCCTTCAAGTTCCCTCGCAACCTCCATCATCGTCGGCCGATTCTCACTGCTCATCTTCAAGCATCTCCTCACCAACTCCCCAACATCTCGAATTTGCTTCATGCTTCCTTCCCTCAGAACTCTAGGATCCAAGATTTGGAAGAGACGATCCTCTTTCAATGAAGTGATGAAGAATGTAGCTAGGCTCTTTTCTTGTTCGTCATTCGTCGTCGAAAGGGGCTTCCTACCGGTCATGATCTCGGCTAGGACTACCCCAAAACTATAAACATCGCTCTTTTCTGTCAACTGGCCCGTGTGGAAATACTCCGGGTCCAAGTAACCTAAGGTTCCTTGGACTAGAGTAGTGATCATTGTTTGATCAATGGAAACCAATCTCGATGCTCCGAAATCCGAAATCTTAGCAGTGTAGTATTCATCGAGTAATATGTTGGGAGATTTGACATCTCTGTGGATGATGGGCTTCTCAGCTGCGGAGTGAAGGTAGGCTAATGCTCCGGCAGCCTCCGCCGCGATTCGGAGACGATTATCCCATGAAAACCAGGGTTTTTCCCCACTGTGATGGATGTGGTGGAAGAGTGTATCGTTTGATACAAACTCATACACCAAAAGAGGGACTTCTGTCTCCAAACAACACCCCAACAATTTGACCACGTTCCGGTGATTGACCTGAGTCAAGATGATCACCTCGTTGATGAACTGCTCGATTTGAGTCTGGTCCATCATTCTCGACTTTTTAATTGCAACAACTTCGTGATCTTGTAAAATTCCTTTGTAAACCGTGCCATAGCCGCCCCGGCCGAGAATCCGATCCTCCGCGTAGTTGTTTGTAGCCCTTGAGAGCTGCTCGGCTGTGAAGATCTTGGTGGATTTCACACTATTTTCGTTTGAGGAAAGCTGCTGGTTCAAGAGCATCCCACCGTTTTGTCTGAAAAACTTCTCTCTTTGTTTTATTACCTTCATTTTCTTTATGCCGAAAATTAGACCAAGTATAGCAACTATCAAGGTCAGGAAGCCAAAACTAACACCTGCAAATTCATTTCATTGCATGATTAACTAACTATCAGATTTCATTGCAAGAAACCACGTTGTAGTATAGTAGTACCTAGAGAGATCTGTTTGACTGGAGAAGAGTTCTTAGCTATGCAACCATGCCCATTAGTCGTTTCTCTCCGGTATCCCTTCATGCAAGAACAACTGAAATTGCCTGGGAGATTTGTGCAAGTCTCGTTTTCATCACAGGGGTTGCTGTCACATTCATTGATATCTGCCCATACATAACCAGCTCAATTAAATTCTTACCCATCATATCAAAAAAAAAAAAAAAAAAAAAAATTAAAAAAAATTAAAAAAAATACTTAACCATCCATCAGAAACATCACAACCAAAATTAAGGGTGTGCAAGGATTGGTTGAACCGACCAAACTTAATTAATTTGTTCGGTTTAACTAATTTGAGAAAAATGATTGGCCGATGGTTTGAAGGATGAAATTGGCCGTTTCGGTAGGGCCGACCACGTAAATGAAATTATTTTAAATATAATAATGATAATAAAATATTATTTAATAGAAATTTAAAATATCAATTATATTAATATATATGTTTGATGTTTATATTCTTTTGAATTGCAATTCTATAAATTAACTTATAATTCATTCTTTGTCGCAACCACGACATTATTTATTGATTACTTATCTCATATTTATAATTAAAGATAAGCCAAACATATCGATACTAGTTTTACTTTTTGTAACATTTTTTAATTAATATTTAATAATCAAACTGATGTACAAATTTAATTGTTTGCATTATTAATTAAACAATCTTTCAAACTGTTAAAATCAGCTGAACTAAACTGTTTTAATATGGTTTGATTGATTTGGTTCGAAATAATTATTTTGTTTGTTTGGCTTGTCAGATTTTCATTATTAGTTTGATTCGTATTTCGCCCCTCAAACCAACTAAATCGAATGGTGCACACCCTGACCAAAACAGCAAAAGAAAAGGGAAAATAAAAGAAGAAATAGTTTTACCTGTGCAGCCTGGAGTTAGATAAGGATTCCCTTCGTATCCTTTCGAACATCTGCATCTGTAACCTCCAAGACCAGTCTCTGAATCAACACAATAACTATTTTCCATGCAAGCGAAGCCGTTGGATTTCTCCACATCACTGCAGCTCTCTGCTCCAATAGCCCAGTCAAGAATCACCGGCACGTTATCTCTTGTCTTGTTCAAGAAACTAGGCTCGATAAGGTCTGATCCATTGAACCTGTAGCTCTCCGGATCTGCAAGAAACGCGTAGCCGCAAGGATTGAACGACGTTATGTTTTGATGATTGTTCAGAGTCCCGAGACCCAAGACAGACTTCTTGAATCCCTTTGGAATGTTGCTCTGCGAGCATCCAATCCCCGTGCATTCGCCTTCGATCAGATCGTCTCTGCTGGAGCAGAGGGACACGCAGCCGCCGCTGAAGCTCCGCCCCTGCGTTCCTATCAGCAGCACGAATTCATCGCAGCCGACTACGGTGAGCATGTTTTGGTCGGAAAATGAGAAGTGCGTGGCTGAGAGATCGATGGTTGATGCAGTTTGTCTGAGTGGGTTGCTTGAGGCGCCGTCGTAGCAGCTTGAAGCTACGACGTTCTTGATTAAAACTGTTTCATCCCTGATGTCTACTATCTCCACTGCTGCTGTGGGGATGGACAGCCTCGGGGGATCGAAGGACTCGTCGCAGACGACGTCGAACGGGTTGTCGAACGAGCAGCCGGAGCCGACGCCGATGCCGAAGGGGTATGGAACAGTTAGGTTTCCGCATCGGCTCGGGCAGTCGGGCTTGGCGAGGTTGGTGGTTGCGGCGGGGGAGAGAGGGAGGGAGAGAAGCAGCAATAGGAGAGAGAAGTGAGGCATGGTTCAAGCAAAGATATGGTGTTCATGTTTGTTGAAAGCTAATCAGAGTGACAGATATAGAAGCTCAGTACCTGCGACATTTGGGTTGACTTCTTTTTCTAATATTAAGGTGGTTGTCTTAACGTAAGATTGGAAGAAGATTTTGATAAAGTCAATGGCAATTGAAATAGAATTGTCATTAATTTTCCAAGAAGGAGTCGACTGAGATGATCGTGCAATCAAGATCATCCGTATAAAAAATCTATAAGTTAATGTTCGATGAGAAAGAATAGGTATACCTATGTTTGATATTCATTTATCTTAACTAAGATTTATAGTAATACAAAAATTGGAAGAAAAAAAAAGGCATTTTGCATGCTTGAAGACATAATTCACAATCCTAGGAGTTCACAAAGCCATGAAATGATATACATAGGGTTAGTCTTTTTTTTATTAATTTATGTTTGTCTATTTTCTATATATCAAATATATATATAGCTACCTTTCTTGCTCCCCTCTAATTTGTATTAACTTTGGTGTATTTTGATGGTGAGACGGTTTATTGTTGAATAATGGTGAGTGTTGTGACTCGAAAATGTGCAAGTCTATTTTCAGCCCGCTCCAAGATGATCGAGCTACTCTTCGAGCGAACTACTTTCGGTTTGAATTGATCCTCAGCCGAACAATTATCTCGAATGAAAGGTTGAATCGGATATCAAGACCGAGCTACTGGGCAATGAAAGCAGCTCAGCCGAAGTGAAGCGTCTGTACGAACCATCATTTCGGATGAAAGAGTATGACTATTCATTTGAGTTGTATTGGTTGTATCAGATGAAAGATTGTGACTATTCATTTGAGTTGTATTGGTTGTATTCAGTCCTTATAAATAGTACCTTATTTATTGTACTCAGACACATTGAATAGAGCAATAAAACCACAAGCAATCAAGTTCTATCGACAAATAAGTACTCTTTATTACTTCCTTTAGTTTTCGAAATTCCAAATTCTATATTTTATCAATTATTCTTGTAAAAATTCAACCTTGACAAATTTGAGCGCTAATTATAATAGTGAGAGTAAATAAAAACATAAATTTTAGTACCTTCGCTCGGGGTGTAGTGGTTAAAACACCTTACCTCTCAGTCACATGTTCGAACTCCCAGGAGGACATCTGGGTCTGTGAGTGGGTGTGTGTGTTTAAGATTAATGTACACTTATTAAAAAATATATAAATTTTATTATTCAATATTCAATTGGTGATTATTAGTTAAAATTAAAATGTCAGTTCAATAATTGTATTCAACAAACTTTAATATGTAAATGTTACTATTTGGAAACTCTTTCGCCTACAAATTTGTGAGGTTCGAACCCATGATTCAAACATTCCTATGTCCACTACCCTAAAGATATGAAAAATATTATTAATAATTATTTGAATGGATAATAACATTGGTTTCTGATAAAAATTCCTTCATAATATATAAAATGTGTCTGGTGCTCACCAGAAAGGACAGGTTGAATTGAATTATTCCAAAATGAATTTATATAGTCGTTGACTTGTAAAATTAATAAGTCTTTAATAATATATATAGTTCTATACACATAAATTTGTTAGAGGGAAAATCTGAAATAGCCATTTCCTAAAATTACATTCACAAAATAGCCACTCTTATGAAAAACTTCAAAAAATAGCCAAAGTACATGTTTTTAGGTTAAAATGTCTAAATCAGGCAATCAAATATTTTGAAATGTGTGAAATATTTAACGGTTGATTTTTTTACTAATATTGTATAACACAACTTTATATTTATTGTTTTTTAAATTCGCAATGGCATAAAATATAGTAAAATATACACGAAATCCTTCCAGCTTGCATTCGGCCTTTTGAAATATATCTCGGCCAGACAGATATATTTCGGAGGTCTATTTTTTAATAATTTTTAGAGTGTGATGAAATAAAATATAATATATTGATGTTTTA